>CAJHNH020004002.1:327500-422500 GCA_905116865.2 Candidula unifasciata
CATGATACACTCCTCAGTTATTCAAAAGATAAAATAGTGCTCATGATACATTCATTGGTCATTCAAAAGATAAAACAGTGCACACGATACATTCCTCAGTCATTCAAATGATAAAATAGTGCTCATAATACATTCCTGGGTCATTCAAAAGATAAAATAGTGCTCATGATACATTCATTGGTCATTCAAAAGATAAAACAGTGCACACGATACATTCCTCAGTCATTCAAATGATAAAATAGTGCTCACAATACATTCCTTGGTCATTCAAAAGATAAAATACTGTTCTTGCTGTCATCTTTGACACCAAGACTTTACCTCAAACATGTTGATCTGTACTATTAGTTGCATTACTCCTGTCTTGAAAGAATAGCAAACCAAATGTAAAGTAGACATAGAAGGTGGATAGGCAAGTTGTACCCCACCAGGACATCACACAAGCAATAAACACCTGGTCACACAAAATGCCACCATGTGGACGAGGATCACTCCTGGAGAGGTCCCGGAAACCCCATTCAGCCATTAGGCCATACACAGGGCTAGCCCCATTTACCCAAAACACCTCTTGCTTTTCTTTATTTGTATATATATATATATATATATATATATATATATATATATATATATATATATATATATATATATATATATATATACACACACACACACACACACATGTACACAGAGCTTTTTTCCTAGAAAAAAGTAGGTGCGAGTACTTACCCCCACCCCAAATAAAGGTCCTGGAACTCATCATATAAATTTTATTACAGTCATGCTACATTAAAGATGCATTATAAAAAGGGGCTGGTACTACAAACCATTCTACACTGCCCAATTAAAAAGCTATGCACACACACACACATATATATATATATATACCTTATCCATCCTAACTTATCAATTTTTATTAATCTATACATCAATATCTTATCTGTCTTTAGTTTATCAATCTTGACAATATTTATATATATAAATATATTGTCCATCCCTAGTCTATCAGTCTTGGTAATCTTTATAAAAATTTCATATCAATCTACAAATCAATTTGCCTAATCCCCGTGTGGGTTCCGGGGCCCTACTATGGGAAAAACAAGAATAGACCCACTGCCTACCCAAAAGTGTGTCGTAAGAGTCGACTAATTGAGAGCTTCCTTCGAAGTTGGAGTGCATCTGCCTGAGAGGCAAGGAACCAACAGTCTGCATACAGATCTGTTAAACGGATGCAAATGCAACACTCAGGTTCTGGAACAGAACTGCAGTCCAGAAGTGGACGAACAACCAGAACTTTCCGCCCGAGTTCACAGCCGGTGTAGGCGAAGAAGAAGAATTTGCCTAATATATGGAAATAAATATCTTATCCAACCCTAGTTTATTCTGACATGTTGCATACATAAGTAGTATGAGACATGTATGCAAGGGCATGAACATGTGTGCTTGTATGAGAGTGTGTATATGGGTGTGTACAAGTGCAAAAGTGTGTATGGTTGTGTGTGTGCGCGCGTGCGCATGTGTGTGTTGTTTGCATGCTTGTGTGAGTTTTTCTGCAGGTATTAGTGTGTGTATTAATGTGTATGTATCAGAGTGTATTTCTGGGTATTTGTCAGAGTATGTGTGCCTGTCTGTGTGTGGGTATGCTTGCATATGTGTGTAAGTATGATTGTATGTGTGCCTGTCTGTGTGTGGGTATGCTTGCATATGTGTGTAAGTATGAGGGTATGTGTGCCTGTCTTTGTGTGGGTATGCTTGCATATGTGTGTAAGTATGAGGGTATGTGTGCATGTCTGTGTGCGGGTATGCTTGCATATGTGTGTAAGTATGAGGGTATGTGTGCATGTCTGTGTGCATGTCTGTGTGTGGGTATGCTTGCATATGTGTGTAAGTATGAGTGTATGTGTGTGGGTATGCTAGCATATGTGTGTAAGTATGAGGGTATGTGTGCATGTCTGTGTGTGGGTATGCTTGCATATGTGTGTAAGTATGAGGGTATGTGTGTAAGTATGAGGGTATGTGTGTATGTCTGTGTATGGGTATGCTTGCATATGTGTGTAAGTATGAGGGTATGTGTGTATGTCTGTGTGTGGGTATGCTTGCATATGTGTGTAAGTATGAGGGTATGTGTGCCTGTCTGTGTGTGGGTATGCTTGCATATGTGTGTAAGTATGAGGGTATGTAACTGTATCTATGAGTCTATTGATGTATCTGTGTGTGAGATTCTATTCATGTGTAAGTTTGTTTGAATGATTCTACTGTGTGTATGAATTTGTGTATATGTAGGTATGTATATATGTATGTAATTGGTGTGTGTATGTGTATTTGTTATGTGTGTATGTGTTTAGGTGTGTGTATGTGTTTGGGTGTGTGTGTGTGTATGTGTTTAGGTTTTTTTAAGTATGTATGTATGGTATTCTTGTATATTTGAATCTATCCATGCTTTTGTGTATTTTACTTGATAGTCATATTATGTCTTTCCTCTTGTGTCGAGTGCGGCACATAGGGCAAAGGTCGTGACTCTCCATGCACGGCGGTCCGTTGCAATCCGTTGTAGGTCTTGGATGTTTGAGTGGCCCATGAGCGAGCCTTCCCTGATGATAGTTCTACGTAAAGTTTCCCTTGGTCTTCCACGAGATCTTTTCCCCTGTGGTGTCCAAATGAGGGCTTGGTAAGGAAGGTATTTTGATAGATGGACATTAATTGCTATGTGAAAGATGAGTATTTAGAAGTTATAAATTTGAGAATGGCCTGTAGGCCCAATTCGTGACCCTGCGAAAATAAGTTTGTTTGCTCGTTTAACAATCATGGCAATCTTTACACATATACATATATAAATATTCTAACCATCCCTAGTTTCCTTGGAAATATATATATATATATATAAATTTGAAATAAATATCCTGTTATTCTTGTGAATCTATATATTAATATCTTACCCATACATAATATATATTTCATCCCAAGTTTATTATTCCTGGTAATCTAAACATAAATATCCATCCATAGTTTAAAAGTTTAGGTAATCTGTCTATAATCTATCTCCAGGTTACCTATCTTGTATCCATTGTATCCATTCCTAGTTTAACAGTCTTTGTAATCTATATATACCATCCGTTGTTAGGCACTTTCCGTAATTTCTACATGCAAATATCATATCCATCTCTGGTTTAGCAATCTTGGTCATCTATATACTGTATATAAACATAAGATCCACCACTGGTTTAGCAATCTTGGTAATCTATACACTTTATATAAATATCAGATCCAACATTGTTTTAAGAATCGTTGTAATCTATAGTCTTTATATAAATATCAGATCCACCACTGGTTTAGCAATCTTGGTATTCTATATGCTTTAAATAAATATCAGATCCACCACTGGTTTAGCAATCTTGGTAATCTATACATTTTATATAAATATCAGATCCACCACTGGTTTAGCAATCTTGGTAATCTATACGCTTTATATAAAAATCAGATCCACCACTGGTATAGCAATCTTGGTGATCTATACACTTTATATAAATATCAGATCCACCATTGTTTTAGGAATCGTAATCTATATTCTGTATATAAATATCAGATCGACCAATGGTGTAGCAATCTTGGTAATCTATACGCTTTATATAAATATCAGATCCACCACTGGTTTAGCAATCTTGGTGATCTATACGCTTTATATAAATATCAGATCCACCATTGTTTTAGGAATCGTAATCTATATTCTGTATATAAATATCAAATCCACCACTGGTTTAGCAGTCTTGGTAATCTATACATAAATATCAGATCCACCACTGGTTTAGCAATCTTGGTGATCTATACGCTTTATATAAATATCAGATCCACCACTGGTTTAGCAATCTTGGTGATCTATACGCTTTATATAAATCTCAGATCCACCATTGTTTTAGGAATAGTAATCTATATTCTGTATATAAATATCAGATCCACCACTGGTGTAGCAATCTTAGTAATCTATACATTTTATATAAATATCAGATCCACCACTGGTTTAGCAATCTTGGTAATCTATACGCTTTATATAAAAATCAGATCCACCACTGGTTTAGCAATCTTGGTGATCTATACGCTTTATATAAATATCAGATCCACCATTGTTTTAGGAATCGTAATCTATATTCTGTATATAAATATGAGATCCACCACTGGTGTAGCAATCTTGGTAATCTATACATTTTTTATAAATATCAGATCTACCACTGGTTTAGCAATCTTTGTAATCTATATGCTTTATATAAATATCAGATCCACCACTGGTGTAGCAATCTTGGTAATCTATACATTTTATATAAATATCAGATCTACCACTGGTTTAGCAATCTTGGTAATCTATAAGCTTTATATAAATATCAGATCCACCACTGGTTTAGCAATCTTTGTGATCTATACGCTTTATATAAATATCAGATCCACCATTGTTTTAGGAATCGTAATCTATATTCTGTATATAAATATCAAATCTACCACTGGTTTAGCAATCTTGGTAATCTATACATAAATATCAGATCCACCACTGGTTTAGCAATCTTGGTAATCTGTACGCTTTATATAAATATCAGATCCAACATTGTTTTAGGAATCGTAATCTATATTCTGTATATAAATATCAGATCCACCAGTGGTTTAGGAATTGTGGTAATCTATAAACTGTATAAAAATATCTGACTCATCTCTGCTCTAGCAATCCTGGTAATCTATATACTCTTTGTAAGAGAGAGATTTAGCCCCTATATAATTTTCCATGGGGAGGGGCTTAAGAGGCTTAAGCTTGTTTAAGTGTGCAATAATTATAATAATATAAAATTATGCTACTGTTATTATTATTACTGTCTGTCCCAAAAACGCAGTAAAAGATCCAAACCAATTCTTAAATTGAAAGAAAACAAAAATAATGTCCATAGACAAAATTACCTGTCATCCAAAAACAACAATAAATGATAAAGAAATTGAAAATGTCAAAAACTTTTAAATATTTAGGCTCCATAATAAACAGCAACGAAAACTGTAAACAGATGTCAAAACTAGGATGCCCACGCCACAGTAGTGCAAAGATCAAACAGCTTAAAAAAAATCTATGTTTAAACACTAGTAAGAAAATCAAAATTAGAATCGACGGAGCTGGTAACTTCCCCGTGGTGAAATACAGATGTGAGTTATGGACTATCTCGCAGTCGTTATGGAAGACAATGTGGGCTTTTGAACTGAAATGTTATTGAATTATTCTTAGAATACCAAGGACAAAGAAGAGCAGAAATACTTCTTTTTCACTTTCTATTTTGCCCCTTGGGGTGTCGAGGGGAGAGAACTACTGATGACATCCTAAAAGATCTGAATATCGGGGAGCACTGGCTAGTTAACAGCATCTTGTCTTGGGAATAGGGGAGCTGCATGGTCTCCAGGCATGGTGTCCGCTCCGAGTGCTAGAGGTTCAGGGTTAAATCCCCGGTAAGGGATGGGATTTTTTCACGTGGACTTGGACTTCTAGTAATTCCCGCTCGTCTCTGGGTAGTGAGATAGGACGCCAGTGTGCATTGTTGCGCACGTAAAAAAAAATCTCTTGGCAGTTTGAGATCGAAAAGAGTAGGATTTCCCTGTCTCTCCCCCCCCCCCCCCCCCCCCCCAAAAAAAAAGTTAAAAATCTACCCAAAGTATGTCAGGATCCTCGCCGGTGCTACAGAGCCTGTGAACTGTGCTGAGCTTCTTCGGACTCAGACTTGAGTTAGAAGAAGAATGGAGCATTTATGGGTCGCTACCCGTGTGCCATGATGTTTATCCGTTGTCCAAAACAAAACAAAGTTATTTGAAATACAACTCTTTTGGACATATCGAGTGCCGCGGCCGATTGGGGGAAAAAATAACAACAGAAGGCGTGGTAGCAGGAGAGAGGGGCAAGGGAGACCAGCATGAAGATGGGAAACAGGATATAAGTGAGCCCTTGGGTAGAGGAGTGTAAGAGCTGGTGAACGACAGACTTTTTTTCAAGTAGACCGTAATGAGAATGACGCTCTGCAAAGGACCTCCTACATGATAACAACTATTATTGCTGTCAAACTGCCGCTACTGCCTGTGTGTGCCACTTTTTAGGGCGGTGTAAACAGGGGGTCGTTAGCCTAAGGATTTAGGGCCCAATGACTAGTGCTGTCAGCACGGACTGTATAGGGTAGGATGTTAAATTCTGCCCCCAACAGAAAAACTCCACAACCTTACGTGTGTTCGAATCCGGGTATCCAGGGTATCAAGCCTACTATTTTTATATATGACCTTGACTCACAGGTCGACACAGCCTAAAATGGGAACCATGCCACCCAGGCTTACCACGCCACCACCCGAGTGCCGATTGGTCTATAAAATATGTCTGGCACACTTATTGGTTAGTTGTGTTTCTTTTACAGGACCTTGCAGAACCAACCCCAACAGACCCTGGCTGTTGTGTGGGTTTTTTTTCTAGGCAAATTTACGTCCAGTAGTTGTATGGCACACTTCGTTCAGATAAAAGGCAAGACGGTGGTACAACCAGACTATGACTGGCACCATTAGTATTGCAACTCTGCGCTTGCTGCTGAGGATGAGGACAGAGCGCGTATTGGAATTCCCCGAGTGCTGTGATGTCAATTCTCAACTAACCTCAACTGTCTAGCACTGTACATACAGTACGCCTTAGGCGTGGGAAAAGGTCCATCTATCTAGTTTATTTAGCAACTTCGTTAACCTGCACAACTTGGTGGAATACTGATACATGATAAGGCAGATGTGGTTAGTGCCTTGTGGGAGAGCGTGTACAGTTCGGAGGAGCAGATGGATCACCACAGTCTGGTGAGATTGATGCAGAGTGACGAGAGGTTCTGGCAGATGCTTGAGGCTCAGAGGAAAGGCAAGGCGGACGTTTTATCAGAATGCTACTGGCACCATTAGTATTGGAACTCTTCGCTGGCTGCTGAAGATGGGGACGGGGCGCTTATGGGAATGCCCCGAGTGCTGTGATGTCGGTTCTTGAATCAAATCAAATTAATCTTCGTTAACCTGCATATATGAATACCACAGACTGTAAACAGCCTATTCATAACCATCACTTGGAAATTATCAAAGGCTAACCTAGGTAAAATTAACACCTGCGAAATTCGATGCCTGAGAAAAGGTGCCAACTTAACCACCCGAGACATGCAGAACCAACCCCAGTATCTATTGGATGTTGTGGTTTTTCTAGGCATTTTTAACGTTCAGTAGTTTGCCATTGCTTCCTTAACGGTCAGCTCTAGGTACCACTGTAGAAACCAGCGCAAGACAAATCGTCCGCAGCTGGGATCGAACCCGGCAGCCCAGCATTACGAAGTGCGCTCGCACCGCCTAAGCCACAGACGCCGACTAATCAGTCAAGGACCAACGAAATTCGTCAGTTTAAGTGTGCATTTGAAAATTACAAAATCATAAGGCCATGGAAAATCTATCATAACACGCACAAATTCGTACATACATTTTTGAGATGTTCCTTAAAATTCTGAAAGCACAATTTTTGAAACACACTATAGTGGTCTACTAGTTAGTTGCGTATCCTTTACAGGACGTTGCAGAACCAACCCGAACAGCCCCTGGCTGTTGTATGTTTTTTCTAGGCAAATTTACGTCCAGTAGTTTGCCATTGCTTCCTGGACGGTCGCCTTTCTTGATACCACTGTCGAAACCAACGCAAGGCGCATGGCCCGCAGCTGGGATCGAACCCGGCATCCCAGCATAACGAAGCGTTCGCGTCGACTTAGGGTCTACTAGTACTGGGGAGAAAAACTGGTGGGGGCCACACAAAAAAAGGGGGGAGGGGTGGAAGCTATAGTACTAGCGGAGCATTACTGCAGGGGGACACAGCACAACACTCACACGAAACAGGTCAATAAACGTTAGCGTTTGTTTCCTGTCTGTCAGAGTGAGTCACTTTGTGTGTAGCAGCAAGACGGGGACAATTTACATTTCAAGCCTTAGTTTCCAACATCACTACAGACCTGTGTTGCCACTTTGGATGTTTTACATCCAGCTTTAGATGTTTTTCCGTGCATTTAGATGGCGTTTTTGACGTTTAGATGGTAGATGTTTTTCTGTATGTTTAACCTAAGAAACAGGATGAAATTTGACCTCTTAAATGCTATCTTGACAATAAAATTCGGCCTGATAAGAGTAGGAAAAGGCTGTTCCACTTATCAGCTTCCTGATTGGGTATTAGGGAAAATTGGAACAGCTAAAGCATACTAAGTAATTTTTTATCTGAAGCTTCAACTTCATCATCCAAGGTAAGTTTATCCTGTGGATCTTGTAAGGCAGACTTCAGTAAAGATGAGGACATGATTCTATGGGGTAAGTCAGATCAATTGCTATGTAATTTGTGACTCTTTTCATTAGGATTTTTTTCTAGATGTTTTCCACGCAATTTTAGATGCTTTTATATATTTGTTGACTCCGTTTTGGATGTTTTTTGTCAAAGAAAAGTGGCAACACTGCTACAGACGGATCGCCCCAGAGCCACTCCGTTCCTGTGTCGACGGAAGTGATACAACATGTCCTCCACTGTCCCCTTTGAAAACTAGTGACAAACGCGACAGTCTCAATATAATTTTGAAGATGCAAATTCTAAGCCCAATACTCACAGTTAAGAAAAACAGGGAAGCACAGTTGTGTCAAATGGCATTACATTGCTTTGTAAACAGGAAGGCGGTCTTTTATATCTGTCTATTATTTCTTCATTTTGTCTTTCCGATATGAATAACGGTGGATAAATAACACATTTCACACACACGCACGCACGCACACACATATATACAACGGGTTAAAAACAACATATTCTTTTTTTTATGTTGACTTTCAGCTATTTACAAAGGCAGGAGAATGATAAATTTAACACACTAAATAACAAAAACAGAAAAAAATCGAAGGCATTTCGAATGTGGACAGTTTTCTGGCCCATATAAAGCCTGTGATACAGCGATTCGGTGGCGTATCCAGGCGGAGATGCAAGTGGGGGGGGGGGGGGGTGTATTTTGCTTATAAATTTACTCACTCTTATTTTTCTACATCTTCTTCTCTCCATCCAGGTAGATGGTCCAAAGTCGGGGGAAGGGGATGAATATATCTTGTGAGTGCAGCGCTGGATTTAGACATAAACTAAGCTACAGCTTAGGGCTTCATAATCTACAGGAACTCTTTTTTTTTTTTTTTTTGGTTCACAAATAAAAATTTCTTTTAACAGAGCTTTTATGAGCATTATAAAATATAATTTATGGGATTTTACAAAAACATATCTTATTATGTATTTCTATCTTGATTACTTTCAATGAATTCTGACACATGTGATCTTTCGTATTACAATATCAATCTGTCCATCATTTTTTTTTTATCTCGGTCTTCTTCTGCCTCTTTTCCCTTCCAACTTTCGCAATTTCATGATGTACTCCAGTTTTTTTTCCTCCTCATGATGCGACCTAAGAAGGAAGACTGTGCCATTCTGGTATGGACAATCAGTTATCTCTGTAAGTCATTTTCTTTCAAGACATCATTACTCTCTTTATATGTCCAGGGTATTGCCATCATTCATCTAAAAATCTGCATCACTGCTTCATATAACTGTTCAGGAATCGGGCAACTGTCCATGAATAAGTTCCGTACATCAATATCAGATGTATATAACTCCTGAAAGTTCTCTCGCACGCCTCATTTGGCAAAGAAAGATTGCAAATAATATTCTCCATTTTTTTAATGCTGTCTTTGCTTGAGCTATTCTACATTTGAACTTACTACCACTGAAGCTAAATTTGCCCTACCACATTTCCCTGAATGTGCCGAGTTGATATAAACAGTTTTAAGGGGAGACAGCGTTAAAATGACACCGGGGACACAGTTGTTCTGTATGTAAAATGACATCCAGAAGAATGTAAAATAAAGTTAGCACAGGGTATGTAACAGATGGCTGCAATCGCAAGGAGTCAAGTCGACGGCAGTCACAAATGCCTTCACATAAATTCAAAGCAGCCGCAAGCTGTCGATGTAAAACTGAGTCCAACTTTGCAGGGATGCAACCTGTTTCCATGCTCCCACATATATCCCTCCAAGTACATACTCACACAGGCAAACAAATGCATACAATGACGAGACAAAATAAATACATTTTATAATAATAAATTAAAACAAAACTGCTGTTACGGCTAGGCAAGTGTTGATGGCAGGATATTTTAGATTTTATAAAGGTAAAGTCAGGAGATGTGAACCAGCGTCATTGCACACGATTATAAACCATAAGTGCTCTGCCACCAGTACGGGCAGCTTGATAAGAAACTGTCCGCCTGTGTCGACGTCCGCACGTAACTCTGTAGCTACAGCGACATTCCTCCATTTACCACAGAGTGTCACTCTGGTACCCATTTCCTAGAGGCTGGGTGAACTTCGGAAACGCCGGCTTCGAACACCGACCGTGACTGCAGCGTCGACCTTGGATTTGAAAGTGAGTCTCCTATCGACTGCGCTAACGCGGCTCCTGGTGCATTAGATTTTATACACGGACACAGTTATCTACAGTCTAGATAATGTTCTCCCAGCCGTGGGCTGTGGAAAAGACCATTCAGACCGAGGGGAGTCAGATTACCACCTCAAGGACTTCTGATTGTGTGAAAAGACTAACAATAAACAGAGAAATAGAATGGATGCTACTGCAGCGCTTCGTATATCAGAAACAACACTCCAGCCACATGTATCAAATTCTTTAACCTCCTCGTAGCAGTATTCCCTGAAAGTTGTAATTTCGTGACATCGGATTTAACAAAATAACTGCCATCTACTTTTTTTTAAATTTGTGACTGGTTAGTGTCAGGTAGGCCGCGAAATATTTATTATATTCTGAAGGGCCGTTGGTGAAAACAAAAAATTTCTTTCTGCGGACCCCTTGTGGTCCATAAAAAAATATCCGCCTAATCAAAGTTTCCACACTTCCTATTTGTGTGAAAAGACTCAGCGTTTACAGGAATAAAAACCAAATAGAAAAATCTATTAATTGTATGACGTAAGATTTAACAAAACAAACTGCTGTCTATGTTTGTTTTGTTTCGTTTCAGTTTTTGGTTAGCTGTCAGGTGGTCGGCAAAACAGTGTTCCGTTTTGCAAGTCCGCAGGTGTAAATATGTTCAAGAGCATTGGTCTAGATCACAGGTATCTTTATGTATGACGTTTGAGGTTTAAACAACGGATCAACATCATAAGTGCTCCGTTCTTCTACTAACTCAAGTCTGAGTCTGAAGAATCTCAGCACAGTGCACAGGCTCTGTAGCACCGGCGAGGATACTTAAAAACTTTGGGTAGATTTTTAACTCCAAATTTTGCCCAGGCAGCGCCGTTAGGCTACTCCAATTTTCAACTGCCAAGGGATTTTGTACGTGCGCAACGATGCACAAGGACGTCCGATTTTACTACCCAGAGACCAGGGGGAATTACTAGAAGTCCAAGTCCACGTGAAAAAATCCCAGCCCTTGATTGAACCCGGAACCTCTAGCACCCCAGGCGGGCACCATGCATCGAGACCACGCAGCTCCTTTGATAGTATCAAATAAAAATAAGGAATAATGCTGTTCTGCAGTGCACAAGCAGCCACTGAAAAATAACCACGCGCATTTTAAATTCAAATCAAGTTGTAACTAACAGTAATCAGCCATTACTAAGGCCTATCGTCATAGCACTGCATACTTTAACATTGTAACTTATAGTTTTCAGTCATTAGTAAGGTCTATCGTCACAGCACTGCATAGTTTAACATTGTAACTCATAGTTTTCAGTCATTAGTAAGGTCTATCGTCACAGCACTGCATACTTTAACAATGAAACTCATAGTAATCAGTCATTAGTAAGGTCTATCATCACAGCACTGCATACTTTAACAATGAAACTCATAGTAATCAGTCATTTGTAAGGTCTATCGTCATAGCACTGCATACTTTAACATTGTAACTTATAGTTTTCAGCCATTAGTAAGGTCTATCGTCATAGCACTGCATACTTTAACATTGTAACTCATAGTAATCAGTCATTAGTAAGGTCTATCACCATAGCACTGCGTACTTTAACTTTGTATTAGTAAGGTCTATCGTCATAGCACTGCGTACTTTAACTTTGTATTAGTAAGGTCTATCGTCATAGAACTGCGTACTTTAGCATTGTAACTCATAGTAATCAGTCATTAGTAAGGTCTATCACCATAGCACTGCATCCCTTGTTTCAGGTGCTCCGTATCCCACGTTCTTCTGTTCTGCCCCTTATTGTCCTTGGAGAAAAGACACTCAGCCCACTTACACCATTGTCCTATCTTGTATTACCACCTGTAGCTCATCATAAATCCTCCCCATCTTTTTCACAGGGCTCTCTAATCCCCTTCTCCGTGTGTTTTAATCGCGACTGTTTCATTGTCTTTGCACGTCCTGGTATTTGTAAAAAATTATCTGGCACACATTTTTTTCCTGAGACGACACGATCAATGATTTGATTTGATTTGATTCAAGAACCGACATCACAGCACTCGGGGCATTCCCATAAGCGCTCCGTCCCCATCTTCAGCAGCCAGCGAAGAGTTCCGATACTAATGGTGCCTGTAGCTTTCTGATTAAACGTCCGTCTTGCCTTTCCTCTGAGTCTCGAGTTTCTGCCAGAACCTCTCGTCACCCCCAACCATCAATCTCACCAGACTGTGGTGATCCATCTGCTCCTCCCAATTGTACACGCTCTCCCACAAGGCACTAACCACGTCTGCCCTATCATGTAGCAGTATTCCACCAAGTTGTGCAGAGCCAGCCAGTCTGTCCGCCTGTTCATTTCCCAACACACCGGCGTGACCCGGTGAAAAAAATCCAGACAATACTCCTCACTCGTGTCCTTCGTAGCAAAGCATGCCACTCTGCACGGAGCATACCTGTTCTGATCTTCCTCAGCATGCTTTCTGAATCAGTTACAATCACGATGAGTGTATTTGTCGTGTTCTCTAGCCAGCGGAAAGCTGCATTGACCGCCTCCACCTCCATTATTAAGCTGGATGTTGTGGTATCGTATGCTAGGCTCTCCTGCACCAAACGTCGACCATTAACTTTTGCTAAGAAGCCCCAAGCACTTCTTTTGCCTCTTGACACTGAACCGTCTGTGTAAATGATCAAATACTCTGAGCGAGCATTATCTTGAATTAATTGCTGAATTTCCACCTTTGTGGCATCTGCTGGCCAGTCTCTGCATTCCCGGCTCAGCGTGATTATGACTCTACACAAGTCTAACTGTTCAGGTCACGATCAATGAAACATCAAATAAGCACTAACACTGTGAGTAAATGGATTGAGCAAGCGATGACGCCCAGAAGAAACCGAAAAAGGAAAGTTGATGAGAGAGGCCAAAGGTGCTCGACTCGACTCGACTCCAGCCATGATACAGAATTATAATTGCACAGGATAAAACGGAATGGAGGAGCAGACTGCGAGCCCAATGTGACATATAATGTAGAGTTACCATAGGATCTTAAGCTAAAAACAACGGGGCATCTCAGTAATATTTCGAGCTGAACACGGAACATCCAAAAGATTATCCGCCTCCACAATCCCCCCCCCCCCCCAACTCCATTCTAGAATATATAATTATTATTATTATTATTATTTATTTAGCATTAAGTAACTTACCAATACATTGTATAAATATGAGAATACATAGAGAAAAAGACCTATACATTGTATCAGCTATATCAATTGATTAACTTGTTTCTCTAATAAGACTGCTCGCATTTTTTTTTTTCAAAACTGTGAATCTAATCAGATGTACATATATAAGTGTATGTTCCATTCTTGAGTTTATTCCTAAATGTTTATGAAATGGGACACTTGGCGGTTTTTTTTTTTTTATTACCGATGGGACGGGCAGGACACACTGACGAAACGGATTTGTTTCCGTGGTCACGCTAATAAAATGGCACAACAAGACAAGGATGATGATGATAAATTCTATGAAGATGAGACGACATCGGGGCCATACTGGATTGATGAGAGCGCTCTCACACAGCAAGGAGTTAAACCCTGACCCCTTACTTAGAAACTCCGCAAGACAGCGATATCTGCTTTTTTCAACCCTAGAACATCTGATTTCAGTAAAACACTAAATAGTCGTCTTGTTGTCTTTAAATACATGCGTGTGTGTGGGAAATGGATCTATCTCTCCCTACCCCTCTTTTCCTTCTTTATTTTTCTACGACCCTAATGGAATCCCGGAACCTGTGGTTGTCGTGTTGTGTTCCCTTCCCTGTTGGCGATTATGTCAGATCTTTTTGAGTAATCAGAAATTGACTTCCTCTGCACTCCTACCCGCTGCCATTTTATTACTCACAGCACAATATTAACACCCAACGTTCACTGTCCAACATCCACACCCAACATTCACGGTCCAACATCCACATCCAAGATTTAAGGTCCAACATCAACATACAACATTCACGGTCCAATATCCACACTAAACATTCACGGTCCAACATCCACACCCAACATTCACGGTCCAACATCCACACCCAACATTCACGGTCCAAAGTCCACACTCAACATTCACGGTCCAACATTCACATCCAAGATTCACGGTCCAACATTCACATCCAAGATTTACGGTCCAACATCAACATACAACATTCACGGTCCAACATCCACACCCAACATTCACGGTTCTAAATCCACACCCAACATTCACGGTCCAACATCTACATCCAACATTTACTGTCCAACATTCACGGTCCAACATCCACACCCAACATTCTCGGTCCAAGATCCACACCCAACATTCTCGGTCCAATATCCACACCAAAAATCACGGTCCAACATCCACATCCAACATCCACACCCAATATTCAAGGTCCAACATCCACACCCAATATTCAAGGTCCAACATCCACACCCAATATTCAAGGTCCAACATTCACGGTCTAACACTCAACATCCACACCCAATATTCAAGGTCCAACATCCACACCCAATATTCAAGGTCCAACATCCACACCCAATATTCAAGGTCCAACATCCACACCCAATATTCAAGGTCCAACATCCACACCCAACATTCACGGTCTAACACCCACACTCAACATCCACACCCAATATTCAAGGTCCAACATCCACACCCAACATTCACGGTCTAACACTCAACATCCACACCCAATATTCAAGGTCCAACATCCACACCCAACATTCACGGTCCAACATCCACACCCAACATTCATGCCCATCCAGAAGTGCTTACAGCAAAACATTTAGGTGAGAAATCAACAAACGAACTACAAAAGATAGCAAACGAGTGAATAAACAATGGAGAGTAGATGAAGAGAGTAGAAAAGTAGATGAAGAAGGGAATTTTAAAAAAGGACAGAAGGGCAGACAGCAGGGTAAAAGATTTTTTTTTTTTTTTTTAACATTAAGTCTACATGAAGATTGGATAGCAGATATATGACTGTCAATGAAGATAGAAGATACATGACTGTCAATGAAGATAGCAGATACATGACTGTCAATGAAGAAAGCAGATATATGACTGTCAATGAAGATAGCAGATATATGACTGTCAGTGAAGATAGCAGATATATGACTGTCAATGAAGATAGCAGATATATGGCTGTCAATGAAGATAGGAGACAAAATGCAGATTGTTTGGGAATAGATGTAGACAAACTGAAACGGAAAGTACATGTAGAAAGTAGGATAGCAGATCAAGGACAGTTGTTTTCAACCTTTTTTCGGATGGTGCCTCCTCCCAACCCCTTTAAATATAGGGCAAGGGACCCCTCCCACCCCCACCCTTCCCCCCTCAAAAAAAAAAAAAAAAAATCGCCCGACTTTTAAAAATAGTAGAAAAATAAGGGGAAAAAAAAAAATCCCAAAACTTTATTAACAAGAATGTGAGAGTAAAAAATTATAATTAGACTGTAATAAGCGTTTCTATAACAGATTATTACAAGTAATAATGCACTCAATTTCAAATTCGCTTGACGCCCTCTTCAAACTTCATTGCGACCCCCTCGCAGGGGACCCGCCCCGCAGTTTCAAAACGCCTGATCTAGACATACGAAGATTCCCGAAACATTTGCATTCGTTAACAGAAGGATGGAGTCCGAAACCGAAGTCACAACCTTCACAGCGAGAGGCAAACGACCTAACCGCCCTAGCCACTTTGATCCCTGTGCACATGCACTTACAGAAGTACTTCATGGTGGATCGGTCAATTTGCCCTCTCCGAGCTGCTACCCAAAGGTCTAGTATACCATCTTAAGATTACGCAATCTTAATCTGATGGCAGACAACAAGGCAGATTCCCAAAAACCAGTTCAACTTCTAAATAATTTATAATCATTGCACCCGTAAGGATACACCAGTCAGTCATAATCTTCGGTCCCAAACAGACAAAGACCTTGTACTTCGGGAAACAGGAGACGTTGGAGCGGCAGACAGGAGACGTTGGAGCGGCAGACAGGAGACGCTGGAGCGGCAGACAGGAGACGTTGGAGCGGCAGATAGACAGATGGAGATCGGGAGAGAAGATGCTTGATATTTTGGACAACATGGCACGGAGGATCACCTGTGTCCGAAATATCTAAATATATACTCGAGAAAATATGAGGGGGGAATCTCAAGCCCTACTAAAGTGAGCAAAAAAAAAACAATATGTGCTGAATCGGCATTCAAAATAATATGAATCATTATTTCTTTTTCTCTTGCTAGTACTGGAAAAAGGGGGGGGGGGGTGGAGGCGTTTAATATATGGCACGAACTCCCCACCCTTTTTTTTCGACTTAAAAAATGTAATTGAAAAGAAGAGGAATTAAACTGCGCCCTAATATTACTGGGTGGGAGCACCTGCGGGTGCTTGAAATTCCTGGTTCTGGCGTCTATGCTGCATTAACCCAACAACAGCAAGCAGATTCATAAAACGTTCTTGGCTAGCGACCAAATACATCGTATGTTGATTACTTGGTGGTAAAACACGTGCAATGAAATGTTATGAATGCAAGTAATCCTCATCAGAATCGACACGCAGCGCCACCTCCCTGCAAACAGTCAGTTAGGCTGCTGCCCAAATGCCTGGCATACCTGGAATATCCCAGCCCCCGACACGGGTCACGACTGGGCCGATTCTCATGTCTCGTAACTAACATCTTGTTCAACTAGCGACATTGCAATACAACAAACATTAACTGACCATTTTAAAGCTACAAATACGCTATTATTTTGTTTTCTTTGTTGTGAATGCGAAAACGGATCGGTTACAAAATAAAATCGTGATATTTGGGAGACAAAGAAGACCGGGCGAGTTACTACAAGACCGTCGAATATAGGATGAATGTAATGGCATGAACAACTGACCTGTTAAGGCGTGTGTATCACAATTTCTGACAATACAACGTTTACAAAATTGAAAATTGATATTCTAACATTATACATTTTGTACAGTAAACAACAAGACATTTTACTGAGTTCCGATACATTCTTTTATTTACAAATGTTGCATAGCTTTTTCATTACTATCCATTCACACAAACACGAAGCAAACAAAACTATGTGCAAGTATTAACGAAACAAAATAACTTACCACCGTGTCTGCTTGAAGTCTCAACCAAAGATGCAGCCCTCGACAGAACATCGAGCGGCGATTCCATCGTCCCTGCTTCCCCAGCGCTGTTCGAATCCGAAGAGTGCCACGGGTGCTCCCTTAGTTTTCTCATTTGTCACTATCACAATTTTTAATCACAGCTATCCAACAATGAATTGGAAAAAAAAAAAAAACAAAGCACGACACGTTGTAGATCAATAATATATCCGCCGAGAATATTCTAGTTTAATAAAACCCCGAATTTATTTTTAAATTAGAAAATCACAGAATCTTACACGATGGAATGTTCATCGCCCTGGGGTTGCGGTGTACAACGAACTTGAGGGAAACGAGAACAAAGTCTGTGGGCAACATCGCTAAGGAATGACAGGAATTTTCTAGGTCACATGACCGGCGTTCTGTCACGTGACCGCTCTAGATGCCTTTCTGGGCCGCCAAATGAACTCAGTTGATATCCAGCCGTTCATTATGCTTGATAGTTTAGCTGTGTCAGTGATAAACATGCGGCTAGAATGATTATGATTGAATCAGAGGTTTAACATGCGACAGCTGTGTTTTGCTGTTTTTTTTTTTAAATGTGCGTGTTGAGTCTGCGTGTCTGATTAATCCCATGTTATTTATATACGAGCAATTCCATTTCCTGAAATCTAAACTCTTAAGTACGCTTTTATTAAATTTGGTTTTGTCAAAGCTGAAAACAATTAAAAACAAAATACAATTTTAAAACAAGCACAGCTCCCTTCCTCCTCACACCCCCCCCCCCCCCACCCTCCAACCGCCACTGTAAATAAATATTTATATAGAACAGTCTTCATCCTAGTGGTGCATCCGACGTATGTTGGACCCATATCTTTTAGCCTAATCGATAATAGATCAATCATACGGAGAACATCATATCCGTTTCCTTTACTTCCCAGAATATTGTTTAGGAGCCAGTTTAGGGTGTTCGAATTGCAGGAGCCCAACTTAGTTTTCAAAACAGGAGATTCAAACCTGTGACCCACCTCACCTACGGCTACCTCATCCCGCACATATATGTATATACACAAACATACACATACATTCATACATACATAGAGCGGTACTTCAGTTAAAGCTCGCTTTGTTCTGCGTGTGTGTGTGTGTATGTGTGTGTCTGTGTGTCTGTGTGTCTGTCTGTCTGTCTGTCTGTCTGTCTGTCTGTCTGTCTGTCTGTGTGTCTGTCTGTCTGTGTGTCTGTCTGTGTGTCTGTGTGTCTGTCTGTCTGTGTGTCTGTGTGTCTGTGTGTCTGTCTGTCTGCCTGCCTGCCTGCCTGCCTGTCTGTCTGCCTGCCTGGCTGCCTGCCTGCCTGCATGTATGTATGTATGTATGTATGTATGTATGTATGTATGTATGTATGTATGTATGTATGTATGTATGTATGTATGTATGTATGTATGTATGTATGTATGTATGTATGTATGTATGTATGTATGTATGTATGTGTGTGTGTGTGTGTGTGTGTGTGTGTGTGTGTGTGTGTGTGTGTGTGTGTGTGTGTGTGTGTGTGTGTGTGTGTGTGTGTGTGTGTGTGTGTGTGTGTGTGTGTGTGTGTGTGTGTGTGTGTGTGTGTGTGTGTGTGTGTGTGTGTGTGTGTGTGTGTGTGTGTGTGTGTGTGTCTGTCTGTCTGTCTGTCTGTCTGTCTGTCTGTCTGTCTGTCTGTCTGTCTGTCTGTCTGTCTGTCTGTCTGTCTGTCTGTCTGTCTGTCTGTCTGTCTGTCTGTCTGTCTGTCTGTCTGTCTGTCTGTCTGTCTGTATGTATGTATGTATGTATGTATGTATGTATGTATGTATGTATGTATGTATGTATGTATGTATGTATGTATGTATGTATGTATGTATGTATGTATGTATGTATGTATGTATGTATGTATGTATGTATGTATGTATGTATGTATGTATTATGTGTGTATGTGTGTATATATACGTGTGTGTATATATGTGTGTGTATATACATGCATGTAAAAAAAACACACACACACTCTTACTTAATCAATTACACACATATCCGTACACATCAACAGACAGATGCGCGCACATACACATACTACCAAACATGAACACGCATTCATACACGTATACGTACACTCACACACACATACACACATGTGCAGATAGAAACGCATACACACAGAATCACACATACACATACTCACACACATGCGTGCGCGCACATAAAATACGCACACTCACACATACATACACAATCTTACACACCTTTGGACGCGAAAGCATGCACGGATGGAATTACAGCTTTGTTTGCACGCAGTACCAAGGTGACGATCGATTATAGCTAGTGACCTTAGGTGGTCCTAAAGAGAAAACAAGTTGATACATTTAAGTCCCATTTAACGTTGTTAGTTGGCTCTGTGGCTAAGTCGATGCGTACGAATGCTTCGTAATGCCGGGATGCCGGGTTCGATTCTAGCTGCGGGCCATGCGCCTTGCGTTGGTTTTGACAGTGGTATCAAGAAAGCCGACTGTCCTGAAAGCAATGTCAAACTACTGGACGTACATTTGCCTAGAAAAAACACACAACAGCCAGGAGCTGTTGGGGTTGGTTCTGCAACGTCCTGTAAAGGATATGCAACTAAATTTACAGAAAGTTAAATTAAAAGTCAACGAAGGTTATCCGAAAGTTAGAGATCGGTAGCAGAAAAATAAAAATACATAGCGGAAGTTAAAGAAGTGTTACAACAGTCACAGAAAGTTACTTTTTATCTTCATTGCACGTTAAACACATCCATAAGCGCCCGGATCCCATCTTCAGTATATCCCTCAATGTGTAGCGACCGATAACACCAGTTATGTGTTGGTTTACTATTCTTATTTGGCTACCTGTATATTGTTCATGTCTAGCGATACTTTTTTGACCTAAAGCTTGGTATTCCTTTTAACGTTGCACACTCAAGGTCGTCTCCTGAATCATTTACTC
Source organism: Candidula unifasciata (assembly GCA_905116865.2). Classification (NCBI taxonomy): domain Eukaryota; kingdom Metazoa; phylum Mollusca; class Gastropoda; order Stylommatophora; family Geomitridae; genus Candidula; species Candidula unifasciata. The sequence continues at coordinate 348,099 of CAJHNH020004002.1, forward strand.
GTCTGCTTCTTGGGAATTGAGAATATCGGCTCGATCCATTGCTTTTCCTGCATATAACGTGGCTCTACCAGCAAGTCAATCCGCTCGTTCATTCCTTCTTACTCTAGAGTGCCATGGCACCAAAATGAAACTTATTCCTTCAGACGAGATTTCCTCAGGGACTCCAATCACTTTCTCCGAATCCATCCTTCGCGATCTTCTTAAGCATGCTAATGGAATCATTTAGAAAGCACGCATCGGAGAAATTATGTCTCTAGCCACATCATTGATTTTGTTACCGTCATCACCTTCATAGTCAGACTATTTGTAGTTAGGGCAAAAGCCCCGCTACTTCTACAGTTCTCCCTGAAATCAGAACCGTGAAAGCCCATGATCGTTATACGTGTCGAGCGACGGATCTATTGGTTTGAATAACCGCATCTCTGTTGGTAGAATTTCAAGAACTAAGGCTTGAACTTCTGCCTCAACCAGCAACGGACTCTGTGGTCTGCGTTATCTATTCAGTTTTATGCAGATTGAAAAGAAGGTATACCACTCTGTTGGCACTCGTATCCATTCCTACCATGTTTTATGTCCTCAATGTTCAATTTTGTTAGGGAAAAAACTTTTAAATAAAATAAAAATAAAAACCGCCCAAGAAAGGTAACAAGTTTTTTTTTTTTTTTTTAACGGGTAACAGAATAAAAGGTTGAAAAGGAGAAAGTAAAAGAACGAAAGCAGTGATAATTCCAACAGAGTTATTCCATCCTGCATGCCACCAGAATAGCTCAATTGTGTATTTTAGCAGACAAACGTTTGGTTGTCTCTGCGTGTCTATGTGTAGATTTTTCGTTTCCCGCCGGTAAAGCAAATATTTCACCTGCTATAAATGTAAAAAAAAAAAAAAAGAGTTAAATGAAGCGCATCTGTCAAGCGCATAACACAGTTATAAACAAGACCTGATTAACTCATTGTACGCCACAATCTGTTTGGCTGTTTCACATTTTGGGCCAAAAATACCGGCTTATGTGTATATCTATGAAATGGAATGCTAGTTTATATTATTTAGATTACAATGCCATCGTATTTAATCAATCGAATATCGTACATGCATTTAATATTTTCTGAAATAGAAACTAAACAGATTCCAGTAAAGCCAAAGGTGAGGAAAAGAAGCTGACGTTGATAAAGACCCGCTTACACGACTTCGGGTGTATTGGGCACACAAGGTGAAACCTATTTCCATAGACCAAACCAGGGGATAGGCGAGCGGACGTACATATTATTAGTACGTTGGATTCGGAACCCTGCACTTGCTGCTAAAGATAGGGACTGTGCGCTGGTGGGAATGTCTCGAGTGTCATGATGTCAGTTTTTAACTCATAAATTATTCGATGTATATATACGCTTTACGCTCTACCACAATGTCTGCTTGATCCTAAAGAGCCTTCGTCAGCTCCGCTTTGTCATTAAGTAGCTCATCACCAGAGAAGTGCGTTAGCAGCCAAACTATCAGCCTGCGAATTGACTCACACACCCATCCTGGATGGAAAATACACTATATGCTCTTGTTCTGTCTCGCCTGATAACCTTTATAAGCTTCTGTATCGTCTTATAGACCATGTCTTGTAGAATTAGTCATGTCTATCAACAATTGTCTGTCTCGCTTACTTGCAAACAGTTCTGACACTGATCCTCTTCCATGCATTGATGTTAAACTGTCCACCATCTTCTCTTTCTGTTTCCCTTCATTCTCATTTTCCCTCCAACTTTATGATCGCCCTGGTGAATCCTAGTTGTTTCCTTCCATGGCCAGAGAATGTAAATGGTCTCCTTCCGATATTGGCAGTCAGTTCTCTTCATGAGTCCGTTTCTTTCAAGACATCTTTAATCAAAACCCCATTTCCGCCACTGCCACATAATTTTTGACTAATCAACAACTGTCCGTGGTTCACTTCTGTACATTAGGATATGACGTTTATAACTCTTGGAGATTCCTTTCTTTCTTTTTTTTAATCACCTCATTTGATAAAGAAAGATTGCATGGAACATAATTCATTGAAGAATTGCCGCATTTGCTTGAGCTTTTCAGCATTTAACTTCCAATGCATTGTCCATTTGCTGTCAAGAGGGTATCCACGTTTGTGAACGTATCAACTTTCTTGAGGCTTGTCCCAGTTACCTTGCTTCATTTTGGGGAGTCCATTTTCTTTGTACAGTAATTAACATAACTTTTGCTGCAATCATGTCCATCATTTCTTGCAGTTGTTTCTCATTTTCCGCGATCAAAACTTAATCGAGCGTTCTTCACAATTTACCAACCAACTGATATTTCTCGTATTCTATGTATGGATCTCATTATTACTATTTTTCTGTACAAATGGATCGGTACACATCCCTGTCTAACTTCTTGTTTAATGTTTTGAAAAGTTCACCCTTGGTTTACAATTCCCATAGCTGCTTCTTGTTGTCAGTTTGTGTGTGTGTGTGTGTGTGTGTGTGTGTGTGTGTGTGTGTATGTGTGTGTGTATGTGTGTGTGTGTGTAAGCTATAGATTACATAATATTGCCATTAGTCCTCTATCTTCACAATATTTATCTGTGCATGCACTGACAGAACACCTGCAATACTGTGAAACCCATATACAGACAGGTGTATTACAAATATTCGTCCATTCACTCAAGCCTGACTCAGTCGGTCCGTGTTTTCAATAAATAATCCAGTTTAACGAAAAAAATGCCAACAATTTGCCTCTGACGTCACAGAGTTAAGATAGGCCACTGATCGTGCCGGTTACGTCTGAGACTGGCGAGATAACAACACATTTCTTTCTTCTGTAAAATGTTTACACCTGGGGGCGCTGGAAACTGGAAGCTCTGTCATCTTCAGCACCCTCCCCCCCCTCCCCTTTCTTTTCTCTAAAAGCAAATTTGAAAGGAGGCTAAGTCCCCCCCCACCCCCCCACTCCCTTTTTCCCCTAATGGTTTACGATGTGTCTATGCCACTGTGTGCACCTGGGTATTTGACAGTGTGTGAAAATATTAGATCCCGTCACTGATAGTTTTGTATTAATCTCCAGTGTTCTTGGGGGTTCATTGCTGCAGATCAGGGGCGTCGACATAAGGAAAATATTGGAAAATAGGCTGGGGATTCAGCTCACTTAAAAATTGTCCTGAGGGTGCGAACTCTATGGACCCAAGCCTTGTTTAAATACGTAATGATGTGTGTGTGTGTGTGTGTACATAGGTCGTCGCCGTGGTCTAGCGGCTAGACGCTCGCCTGCGGATCAGAAGGTCGTGGGTTCAGGTCATGACGGAGCCAGACATTATTTTAATGACCTTGGCTCCCAGGTCGACCCAGACTTGAGTAGGTGCCAGGTGCGTTCTGGGAAGTAAAGGCGACCGGCGTGATGTTGACCACATCACCCATTAAGTGCCAACTGGTCTATAAAATATAGATCTAGCCCTATGTGCCCAATACGCCTGAAGGCGTGGAAAAGCGTCCTCTACTTATATATATATATATATATAAAATGACAGATTCAGAAGAATTCACAACCAACTCAAAAGTACGGCTAAAAAAAGCAAATAATTCCCCCCCCCCCCCGCCCCAACCCGAAACCTTTTTTAAAGGACCGCTACCTCAGCGTTTGCTGACTCCAACAACTTCAAAGGTTGCTTTCTGTGTAAAAGTTAATAATCCCTTTTGACACCTTCAGTGGTCATACAGCGCTAGACCTATATTTTATAGTCCAGTGGAGCGACCAATTAAGGATTTGCTAAACTCTTTGAGTCCCATGGACACAGGGATTTTAGTAATTTTTTGTGTGTTGGTAAACATACCGTCTGCTTATTTACTAATACTGAATTACTAATGCAATTATTTGTTGCAGCTGCATTCTATAATTATTCCTCAACAATCACTGGTCGCAACAGGCGATGTAGAGAAGAGAATCCTGTTGCTGTTAATGCAGAGGTCAACGCTCTCATCGGTGAAAATTCAGACGAAGCAGATGCACTAATCTATACAGACGGATCCGTTATGCGCCAAAGAAGAAGCGCATGGGCATTTACAGCACGCTCAGCGGGCGGAACCGTCAAAGAAGCCAACGGCGCCTTCTCCATGACAACCAGCAGCATGACGATGGAGGTGATGGCAGTGACGCAAGCGTTTGCCTGGCTTGAAACACAAAAATACACCCGCGTATGTATAGTCAGTGATTCAATGAGTATGATCCGGAGGGTTCAGGCAGGTTCAGTGCGAAGACAATGGCTTGAATCATTACAAAAGTCCACTGTGCGTGGCGTCACCTTTATTTTTGTTCCGGGACACGCAGGCGATGTAGAGAAGAGAATCTTGTTGCTGTTAATGCAGAGGTCAACGCTCTCATCGGTGAAAATTCAGACGAAGCAGATGCACTAATCTATACAGACGGATCCGTTATGCGCCACAGAAGAAGCGCATGGGCATTTACAGCACGCTCAGCGGGCAGAACCGTCAAAGAAGCCAACGGCGCCCTCTCCATGACAACCAGCAGCATGACGATGGAGGTGATGGCAGTGACGCAAGCGTTTGCCTGGCTTGAAACACAAAAATACACCCGCGTATGTATAGTCGGTGATTCAATGAGTATGATCCGGAGGGTTCAGGCAGGTTCAGTGCGAAGACAATGGCTTGAATCATTACAAAAGTCCACTGTGCCCGGAGTCACCTTTATTTTTGTTCCGGGACACGCAGGCGATGTAGAGAAGAGAATCTTGTTGCTGTTAATGCAGAGGTCAACGCTCTCATCGGTGAAAATTCAGACGAAGCAGATGCACTAATCTATACAGACGGATCCGTTATGCGCCAAAGAAGAAGCGCATGGGCATTTGCAGCACGCTCAGCGGGCGGAACCGTCAAAGAAGCCAACGGCGCCTTCTCCATGACAACCAGCAGCATGACGATGGAGGTGATGGCAGTGACGCAAGCGTTTGCCTGGCTTGAAACACAAACATACACCCGCATATGTATACTCAGTGATTCAATGAGTATGATCCGGAGGGTTCAGTCAGGTTCAGTGCGAAGACAATGGCTTGAATCATTACAGAAGTCCACTGTGCGTGGCGTCACCTTTATTTTTGTTCCGGGATACGCAGGCGTCGATGGAAATGAAATAGCTGACAGGTTGGCTGAATCCGCTATCACTACCGACGGTCGGCCTATGGATCATGCTGATATTATCAATGCCCTCAGAGAAATGGGAAGGATAGAGGACTTTGGTGGCAGTGAATCCACATCACTCGCCAGAATGGCAGACTTGGGAATTAAGATCGGCACAGCAAAAAACGAGACGCACACCGGACACGTCAGAAGACTTGTTAATCAACATAGAGCTGGTACTATTAGCCATCGGACGTTGGGGTTCATACTGAGGGGAGGATCTGAGCACCTATGGACATGTCCGGAGTGCAATGATGATAACCCTACTAACTAACTAACTAACTAACTAACTAACTAACTAACTAACTAACTAACTAACTAATCCCTGGTCACTTTGATGTACACTCTGTGTATATTGCGCGGCAATTGAATTAGTGTGGTCTGTTTTAATGTGTTACACTTGTGAAATTAAAAACAAATTGCATTACCACCACTTTGGCCTTTGATGCTGAACTCCCTGGGACTCAGAGAGTTAAATAGGAGTAGTAGTAAATGGGGATGAGGTTCACCCGTGGAGAGGTTCCGGAAACTGCCATTAGACCATATTTATGTCCGGGCTATACTGCGGTCCCTGGCAAAAGCCAGAGAAGGGCTTCAAAATAACGAACAATTTCATCTTACAAGGAGATAAATAAGTTACTTAAATAAGATGTGTTGCACGGAAGGGCTCAGATTTAGCAACTTTGTGTAAACCGCAACACAATGTGACAACCTCCATTTTTAAGAATGACTGCAGAATATTAGGAATCTCTTTAAACGCTCGACAAATATAAAACGTGTGGCATATAACTGACACGTGCATCTAAACGCATTTCTCGCGCTTCACTGCAGTCAGACATGCACTCTTCCAAACTGCTTTAGAAAAAGAAAAGAAAAAAAAAAACTATTAGCTAAACTTTCACAACAACGGTTGTGGGCCTTGCTTCAGTTTCTTCATTCCGTCCAATGTTTCTCAGATACGTCATAAATAAATTCTGGTCTGGAATGAACGGTATTTAGTTCGCGCGGATGGTTAAATAGACAGACCTGTCCTCTCTCTCTCTCCTTCCCATATATATATATATATATATATATATATATATATATATATATATATATATATATATATGTGTGTGTGTGTGTGTGTGTGTGTGTGTGTGTGTGTGTGTGTGTGTGTGTGTGAGCCGTTGCAGCTTTGTGGTGAGTCTACTCTCCTGGCCTTCTGGTTCTGAATGTCAGATTTTATTTTTTAAATAAAGAAATGTTTTACACTAATAGAAACCCCAAGGTGTACAAAGAACAAACTGCCACAGAAACAAACCTACTAGACTAGCAACAAATTCCACTAACAACAACAAAACAACAAAATACAAAACTGACAATCAGGGAAACCTCCAAGATGCAGGTGTATATAGAGTTCCAAAATACATCAACACTTTTTTTGGGGGTCTATAAAGAAGGCCATTATACTTAAGTTTACCTATATGAAAACTCTGGCCAAAGTTAGTAACTCCAAACTGATAACCAGCATCAGAACACAAATATAAGATTAAAGTATACCATAACTGGGTATATATATTTACTGATAAGTATGCTATTTTCCGTATACATGTATAATTTGTTGTGTGTGTGTGTGTGAATATAAAGTTTTATTTCCTGCCCGCACTTAGGATTTATTCTGTGGCTACTTGCGTGTAGGCTCGGCCAAGGATCCATTAATATTTTAGGAAACAAGTCAATTTTGTGAGTCCAGGCAGCCGACGTGATGTTGATCTGTTCACAAAACCTATCGACTGCCTATTGGTTTAAAACAATAGGGATCTAGTTGCAAGTAGTAGTAGTTGTTGTTGTTGTTGTTGTAGCAGCAACAAGAGAAGATTCTTGACAGTCTTGTTGCAAGGCCTGGAGGTGTGTCAGCCCACGAACTGATACATGCTGCAGGAGATCGCAGATTATGGAGAGGCATGATCGCCCACGCCAGTCGGCAAGGCCCCTGATGATGATGATGTAGTAGCAGCAATACCAGCAGATGATGTTCCACTGTGAGGGAATCACAACCCATGGCGAGTGTGATAGAAAACCTTACTGGCCAGGGGCTGTCCAGTCTGAGGCGGGAAGAAACGTTCGAAAATGACTTCCGTGAGAGAGAGCTCCTTGAATTATTCCAAGACCAGTTAGTGTTCCCACTGCATAACACGACCATGCCTGGTTGTACACTCTTTAGCTGTTGCCCTTCCAATTATAAAGTTGCCTAACTGTTGCTCTCTTGTCTTTGACTTTTATCTTAATGTCGACACTATGCTTCCTTATTTTAAATTTGAACGAAGAAGATATAAACAAGAAGAGAGAGGAGGCATGGACAAACATGAAGGGAGACGAAAATGAATAAAAAGAGAAAGAAAAACGAATAAGAAATATAAGAGCAATCTACATAATTTTGAAAGATACTTAGTAACCAATACACGCAACACAAGAAAAACAGTCAATAACTGTTTACCATAATATGAGAATGTAAAGCCAGAATCATTCAGCAGCAATATGTAAGAGAGTTAGGGACAGGCACAGAAAAAAAAAGATACTGATGATTTTCAACAGTTATGTTCAGAATCAACAACAAAAACAAAAAGTAAAGAACCCTTATCTGTTAGTAGCATATTGTGCCTATCTTTTTCTTCACGTTTACTGGCTGTAAACTCAAGCGAGAAAGTTCTAGTTGTTCGTCCCCCTCTGGACTTTATTCCTGTTCCAGAACCTGAGTGTTGCGTGCACATCCATTTTACAGATCTTACTTATTTGTATGCAGATTGTCGGTTCCTTGACTTTCAAGCAGATGCACTACGACATTGACGTAATCCCCTAATTAGTCGACTTTTACGACTTGCTTACTGAGGAGGCAGTGGGTCTATTCTTGTTTTCCCTCATAATGGGGGCCCTGGAACCCCCACATGGGGCTTTGTGCATATCTTCTTCTTCTTTGCATTCACCAGCTGTAAAACTCTGGTGGAAAGTTCTTGTTGTCCCTCCACTTCTGGACTGCAGTCCTGTTCCAGAATCTGAGTGTTGCGTATGCATCCGTTTGACAGATCTGACACATTTGTGTGCAGACTATTGGTTCCTTGCCTCTCAGGCAGATGCACACCGACTGCGAAGAAAGCTCCAAATTAGTCGATTCTTACGACAAGCTTTTGGGTAGGCAGTGGGTCTGTTCTTGTTTTCCCTATAATAGGGCCCTGGAACCCACACAGGGAGCTTTGTGCATATGATGTTAGGCCCATATTTTTATAGACTATCAGCACTTGATGGGTGAGGTGATCAACATCACAATGCCTCCTTTACTTCCCAGGACACTTTCTAGCATCTATGTCAGCTTGATCGACATAAGAGCCAAGGTCAGTTCTGAAAAAAAAAAAATCCTGCTGTATGCAGATTCAAACCCAAGACTTTTGCCCCAGCAGGAAAGCCTCAAGCTCCTATGACTGCAGCTCCCCAGATGTGAAGAGGTATGACTGCCAACCTGAGATAGCATATTTCACTGTTATCCAGGTCCTCATGTATCAAGTGCAAACTGGACACTACAAATCTCATTTTTATCTGTATCATAAGCTTAGATCTCTAGTTGTGGCAATAATTTACTCAGATCTCTAGTTGTGGCAATAATTTACTCAGATCTCTAGTTGTGGCAATAATTTACTCAGATCTCTAGTTGTGGCAATAATTTACTCAGATCTCTAGTTGTGGCAATAATTTACTCAGATCTCTAGTTGTGGCAATAATTTACTCAGATCTCTGGTTGTGGCAATAACTTATTCAGATCTCTGGTTGTGGCAATAATTTACTCAGATCTCTGGTTGTGGCCATTATTTACTCAGATCTCTAGTTGTGGCAATAACTTACTCAGATCTCTGGTTGTGGCAATAACTTACTCAGATCTCTAGTTGTGGCAATAATTTACTCAGATCTCTAGTTGTGGCAATAATTTACTCAGATCTCTGGTTGTGGCAATAACTTACTCAGATCTCTGGTTGTGGCAATAACTTACTCAGATCTCTAGTTGTGGTAATAATTTACTCAGATCTCTGGCTGTGGCCATTATTTACTCAGATCTCTAGTTGTGGCAATAACTTACTCAGATCTCTGGTTGTGGCAATAACTTACTCAGATCTCTAGTTGTGGCAATAACTTACTCAGATCTCTGGTTGTGGCAATAATTTACTCAGATCTCTAGTTGTGGCCATAATTTACTCAGATCTCTGGTTGTGGCAATAACTTACTCAGATCTCTAGTTGTGGCAATAATTTACTCAGATCTCTAGTTGTGGCAATAATTTACTCAGATCTCTAGTTGTGGCAATAATTTACTCAGATCTCTAGTTGTGGCAATAACTTACTCAGATCTCTAGTTGTGGCAATAACTTACTCAGATCTCTAGTTGTGGCAATAATTTACTCAGATCTCTAGTTGTGGCAATAATTTACTCAGATCTCTAGTTGTGGCAATAACTTACTCAGATCTCTAGTTGTGGCAATAACTTACTCAGATCTCTGGTTGTGGCAATAACTTACTCAGCACACATTTTCTGCGTTAGTCTTTTTCTTCTTTGTTTTTCTTGTTCACTAGATGTAGACTCCAGTGGAAATTTCTGGGTGTTCTTCCACTCCTGTAATTTGGTCTTGATCCAGAACTTGAGTTTTGCATGCATATCCATTTTACAAATTCTGATATTTGTATGCAGACTGTTGGTTCCTTGCCTCTCAGGCAGACACACTTCAACTTTGAAGGAAAACTCATAATTAGTTGTCTCCTATGACATGCTTGTAATGCAAGAAGGGGAGCATCGAGTATATTCTTTGTTCTCCAAAATGCAACCTTGAACACACGGGGACAGATGGTAGCTTTATACTGTGCCATAAGGAGGCATAGGTATAATGACTATTGGAAATGAGCAGTTAAGGTTAGGGATAAAGTTCCACTCCATAGCACAAAGTCTGGGCCGCACTGTACAGATCATATGGTGCCCATGCAGCAAGATCCCCCACTCAGCTTGCCTTGTTTACTCCAAAGGAAAAGTAATACTATATGCTTGGAACGAAGCAAGCTGCAGAAGCTGGTGAAATAGAATAGAAGTGCTCACTCTGTCCAACAATGAGAGTTTCCCTCCTAAACAACCAGCCAACAAAGGCTAAGGGCCTGGTCTGCCATAACATCAAGTTTTCAGATAAAATGAACAAACAGACAATGTACTGATTAGCACTCGCAGAAAGAAGTAGAAAGACTGAAGGTGACAAGTTTGAATTCTGGCACAGTAACAACAGCTTTTGATTTTATGTTTTCTAGTGTGTCCTTCTGTCTCTGAGTGCCAAGCAATACACTGTTTGTTTATTTTATATATATATATATATATATATATATATATATATATATATATATATATATATATATATATATATATATATATATATATATATATATATATATATATATATATATATATATACTGTCTTAAGGGTTCCACCTCTGTTTATTTAGGTTTTGAGATGCATATCCTCTTCCAAGGATAAGATTAATAGGCCCCCCCCCCAATGTGCTAGAACCACATCTGGGACAGACAGACCCACATATTTAAATATCATCTACATGATAGTTCCTCAGACCCTGGTGTGTTATAAGTTGGGTTATCATTACATCACTCTAGACCCACCCACAGATACTCAGATCTGGCTTTATTTGTATGAAGACTTAATTCCTCAAATCTCTGGCAGAGGAACTCTGACTTCAAAGAAAACACCACTAACTAGTCGCCTTTATAAAATGCCTGTTGAGGGCATGATCTTTATGTTTACACACACACAAAAACTGTAGGCCATCTAACCCACATGGGGAGTATAGAATCTCAAAAGAGGATTAGCAGTGGATTAATCATCTTTTCAGCTGTGACAACAAGTGGTATAAAGTAAATATTGAGCAAAAAAGAAGAGAGGTTCTGAATACATGACAACTGGGTTGGTAGGCCAGCTTTCTGGATAATGAACCACTACTCCCTCCCTTTAAGGGGGGGGGGGGGGGGGTGCACCATAACCAAGTGGTTTTGGACCAACTGATTTACTGCATCAAATATGAAAGTTTCAAAGAAATAACCAAACATTTCAAATAAAAAAAATAAAAAAAAGTCTCACGCATCCACGCAGAAAATTGTGAATGAAAGCCAGAGGCTGTCTAGGATAGCTTTATTTTTATACACTCAAGAATTGTTTATGCATTTCATTGGTACTACTGTGAAGGTAACATGGATAAGATTATGCCAAGTGACACAGTTCTTCTTCTGTTGCATTTATTCTTTAAAAAAAGCCGAAGGTATGCTGTGTTGTAGTTTACAGCTAGGCTGCAATATCTGCACCTTTCAAATCAACACATCTGAATCACCAAAACCCCTAATTAATCACCTCAGGAAGGTGGCGGGGGCGGGGGGGGGGGGGCTATCCCATTCCACCCCCCCCCCCCCCCCCCCCCCGCCCCCTCATTATAAATGGCTACATTTTGTCTAGCAAAAAACATGTATTATACCTGTCTTTAACCGAAAATCTGCATAGAACTTCCACAAACCTTGCAGAAATGAACAGATTGTGCTCTTGCCTTACACATTAATCAAGAAAACTCCTTTGTTATGTACACAGATAAAGAAAACAAAAAAAAAAACAGGAAAGGCCTTTTTCAAACCAGTGGTTCATCAGGAATCTGATGCCAGACTTTTTTTTTTAAATATTGCAATACCAACTGGCACTTGATGAATGATGTGGTTAATATCACTTTGGCCACCTTACCTCCCAGAGCATTTCATTATACCCATTTTTGGCTAGATTGACCCAACAGCCAAAGTTAATTATAAAAAAATCTGACTGTTTTAAATAGATTTAAACCAAAGACCTTCAGGCCAGCAAGCAAGCCTGCATCTAAAGTATTCCCTGTACAATTAGGATTCATGACAAGTTTAAAAAAAAACACGGAGCAGAGTTTAAATTGGAAAGAAAGAGACCCATGACTTCAAAAAAATTATGACAATAATAACAGTAATAATGCATATTTGCACCAGAAATTTGTAAAACAATTAAGCAGTGGTCGCATGAAAAGGTTGCGACCTTTCACTGCGGAGATATATCACATGTAAATGTTGCATTCAGACTACAAAATCATCAGCTTCCACAAAGTCTTTCATTTCTTTAACCTGTTAAGTGGGTAATTAGGATTCTCCATAGCGGGTTAAATGTTTTGTTTTTCAAAAGACTGCCCGAGTCCCAAGGCTTTTGTTACAAAATGAATATATTTAAGTGAATGACAACTGCTCTTTTCATTCATTCTTTTCCCTGAAACTCTTTTATGAAATCCATTACTTTCTGACTTGCATTAGTTTTCTGATATGCATTACTTTCTGATAAGCAAACAGTGCAAGTCGCAAGCATGTAGCTTGTTGTATCCAATCCATACCAGTCATATAAAGCCCTGGGTGGACAAACCCGTCACACCCACTTAACGGGTTTATGAAGTTACAATTTGCATTCATTGTTTAAAAAAAAAAAAGCTCAAAAGCTGGAAGATACAAAATAAAACAGAGGCAACAAACCAGACAGAAGTAAATAATATTAAAAGCAAAAATTATGTTATTTGAGGATATTAGGGATTTGAAAATAACAAATTATAATCACAAACCCTACGTTAGCTTTTAGCACCAGGGTGCTTGTGGGAGTTCATGCCATAGCTGGAGGACGTGGAGGCGCCGCTGTAACCTGCGACGTCTGCACCAGCATAAGCAGACGAGGAGGCGGCAGAGGTGGAAGGGTAGTGGGAGGAGGAAGATGAAGGACAGGTGGCTTTCTTCTTGAGGGAATCCAGGTACTCCTGCTGTGACTGAGCTATGACTTGTGCTAGGACATCTTCTTCACTCCAGTCGGACAGACCTGTGATGTAAGCAGGTGAAGTCTTTATGGTGTTGGGTGTTGAAATACAAGACATACTGTTGGCATTATGCTAGTCATTTAAATGTAATTTTGGAGATTTTTACCTAAGTATATTTTCAGTGCAGTTATTTGTTGCTTTACAACAGGCCAAAGGCACACATGGAAGTTTCCACTCCAATGAGGTCAACACAACTTTTTTTAAATTTTTTTATTTATTTAACTTCAGAGTGAAGCCTTCCCAAGGCTTTAATAAAGTGTACATTTTTTTGAAACAATGAGTTAGCGTTTAAGTGACTTTAGGATAGCCCCAATGAATTATATACAGAGGTATGTGGCCTGAACTGTTAATATGTATTTTAAAAAACTGGCAAGATAAAAAAAAAATGAAGAAGAATAAGAAGAATAGCAACAACAACAAATGAACAAACTGTATTCCCAAAGAGTCACAAATTGTTCATGCAGGCTGGCCTTACATTCAGCTCTTGCAAACATCCATCTTAAACACAAAAATTGTTACCTATAAAGCATGTTTGGTTCACAGCAATATACACACACATACACACATACATACATACATACATACAACACATATGACTATAAAGTAAAAACACAAAAGCTTGCTTAAGAAATGCTTATACTTAATTATGCACACAAACTTACATCCATCCATTCATTCTACCAAAAAAAAAAAAAAAAACGGAGGTGGGGAGGAGCAAATGAAGATGGAACAGAAAGATCAAGGGGAAAAATGCAATGACCCCATTGCTAAAGAAGAAGCAGAAACTAGAGGAGATACAGAAGAAGTCAAGGAGAAGTTTAACTTACCATACATAGCCGGTGGCAGGTAATCCACATACGAGGCAGTTTCACTGAGCCCTGAGCAAGCACCATCTACGCTGGCATTGGATGTACCACCAGCTAAACTCTGTGGAGGGCTATGCCGTGGTGATTTTGATGAACCTTCAATAAAAAATAAAAAAAATAAACTTTAAAAAAAAGACCATCACTTTCTGCTACCATAAAACGTTTGCATGAGGGCAGAAGAGGACAGGTCACTGGTCAGGAAAAATCAAAAGTTTTGGACAAGTTATACTTACCGTCAAATGTTTAGATGCGGGTAGAATGGAATCACAGATTAAGTAGATAAAATCAAGAGTTTTGGACCAAGTTATTTCCACCATAAAATGTTTAGATGAGTGTAGCTGAGAACTGGAGACTGATTAGTCTTACTCAAGGTTTTAACTTCCATTGAAATAAAGTTTCCCCAAACTTACCCCCTTCCTGTGCCAGTGAAAATCAATTGAAATATCCCTTACTGCCTCATTTGAAAAACTGGTGAAGAAACAATTCATTTGTGGAACAATCCAGAAATATGCGCACACCGAAAATGCACATGGCAGTTGCTAGAGCCGCCAGAGCCAACAGTCGCCACCAGAAATGCAGTTTGTCACTGATGGAAGTAGTCGGGCACAATAAAGATATTTCACCAGCTTACAAGTAAATTGGCTCCTGGCCAACACAACACAACCGGTGCACAAATGAAAGGACACCACAACACAACCGCTGCACAAATGAAAGGACACCACAACACAACCGCTGCACAAATGAAAGGCATTCTACATGAAAAAAAAAAAAAAAAGCTCACAGGGCTGCACCAAACACTAAACTCAGTGGCTCAGGCAACGATAATGCAGACTACCATCCACATGTGGAAACTGCACTAGCAAAGCGCTATCAGAAGCAAAAATAACTTCAAAGCTTAACATTCTACCATGCCTAATTCTCCATTTTAGACTGGAAGACTGATTAGAGAAAATCAAGATTGTTTTAACAGGTCAAATCTACCATAAACATTTGGATTGGCAGACTGAGGGTTAAATAAGGTTAGTAAAGATTAAAAAAAAAATTATTTAATATTTTATGAGAAGAAATGACACCCTTCCATCTGAGCACCCCTGTTACTATTTTTAGGGCCCTATTGCGGGGCAAAATAATGTAAACAATTAAAAGACCCAACAGGCATGTTGTTGGAGCTAAATGGCTAATTAGGGGTGTTGTTTTTTTGAAGTCAAGAGTGCACATGAGAGGCAAGGTATCAACAGTCTGTTTTACAATAAAAGTCAGATCTGTAAAATGGATGTTCATGCAAAACCAAGCTCCAGAAGTGCATGAACAGCCCACACTTTCTGCCAAAGTTTACAGCTGGTCAAAGTGAAGAAGAAGAAGAAGATTTAAAATGTATTTGTTCATTTTCTTGAATGAAGAGCTCAGCACTTCATGTCCGTCTTTTTCTCCTTCACGTTAATTAGGGTAACTGCCATGTTGTGTTGCAGTTTGCAGCTAGGCTGTGTTATCTGTAAGTATCAGCCCAACACATCCTATTTTAGCCAATTCTCAACTCTTTCAGAACAGCATTTTTTCTGGGGTTTAGACAGAATTCATTTTGAGCTGAAGTTTTGCTTACATGACAAAACTGAAACGTTCCTGAAGAAAAAGCTGTATAGCGTTATATAATATATCAAATTAAAAAGAAATGAAAGCAGAATCTATCTTTACTATTTATGGCTCAGTGCTGTGAAAAAAATATTAAAATGACACACGGTTCAAGGATATTAGATGACCATGATGATTTTTGATGCATGAAGTGTTGTCACAACTGTCATTAACTGCCTTTATTTGAACCACTTTTGTGGTGTAAGCAGGGGGGTCTTTGAGTCTGAGGATTTACTGCTGCATGGCTGGTGCTGTCGCCACGGACTGTGCAGGTGAGGATTTTATTTTGCCCCCGAAAGAAAAAATCCAGAGCCTTACCGAGAATTCGAACCTGGATCTCCACATTAAGAGCCCAGCATTCTAACCGTTTGGCCAGCTGCTCCTCAAAGTGTTGTACTTATCTTAATTTTTCACTTTATCAGCAACACTGCCTTCCACTTCTAAGAATTAAGATTACTTCTTCTTTATTCACTTATGCGGCGTCCGTGGCTTAGGCGTTGCGAGACCGACTCGTAATTACAACGTACCACGATCGAAACCCACTGCTGGCTGCATGGATTTTTATCACTGTATGGGGCGTCTCGGGTCGACCCAGCCTAAAGTGGGTACCAGGATGGCTGTCCTGGAGAAGTAAAGACGGCCGGTGTTATTTTGACCACATTACCCATCCAGTGCCGATCGGTCTGTAAAAATATGGGACACTCTTCCCATATACCCGATGCCCCTAAGGCGTGAAAGGCATCTTTACTTTTTACTTTTACTTATTCACTTATACATCAGTTAGTCTTTATTTGAGACAATTAATCTAAATCTTTTTTATTTTATGACCATTTTTGTGTGACTTTCAGAATAAACAGATAAATTTTTTTTAAATTTAAAAATTGCATCACAATGCAAAACACTCACAAATTAATCCTTTCACTTTGAGAACACAAATACATTGTTTGGCTAACTCTAGTTTTTCAAAACAGGTTTATACAGATTCATTCTCCTAGCAAATGGAACAATATTAAAATGTCTATGTCGGCAACCACTTCAGTGGCAACATGTCTAATAAACACGGCCAGTTCTGCCGCCACCTAAATGACAATATGTCCAGAAAGCAGAAAGGGTTATCACTTAGATCTTGCACCTAGATTCTCTCTCCGCCCACCCGCCCTCCCTCTCATGGGACTATAAACCCATACAGGAATTACTTACTTACTAACTTACTTACTTACTTAGTCGCTCCTCTTCTACCTTGGGGTGTAGAGGTTTGCCAGAGAGATCGCCAGACGTCTCTATCAGCAGTTTTCTTTCTGGCTTTGTTCCATTCCAATCCTCTGTCAGTTAGGGATTGTCGGATGTTGTCTTCCCAGCGCACCCTGGGTCGTCCCGGAGGTCTGGTTCCCTGGTTCTTAGCCTCCCATGCTTGCCATGGTGGCCGATTTTCTCCCATTCTGCATACATGTCCAAACCATCGTAACTGTGACTGATCTACTCGGGTTAGTAAGGGCTGGGTATCAAGATCTTGACGTATTGTCTGATTGCGGACTTTGTCCCTTCTTGTCACTTGGACCACCTTTCTCAGGTATCTCATTTCCGAGGCCTGCAGCTGGCTTCTGTAAGCTGTTGTCATTGCCCACTCACAAATTAATCCTTTCACTTTGAGAACACAAATACATTGTTTCGCTAACTCTAGTTTTTCAAAACAGGTTTATACAGATTCATTCTCCTAGCAAATGGAACAATATTAAAATGTCTATGTCAGGAACCACTTCAGTGGCAACATGTCTAATAAACACGACCAGTTCTGCCGCCACCTAAATGACAATATGTCCAGAAAGCAGAAAGGGTTATCACTTAGATCTTGCACCTAGATTCTCTCCCCGCCCACCCGCCCTCCCTCCCATGGGACTATAAACCCATACAGGAATTCCTGTCTCAAAATATTACCTATTTTGGCTTCTGGTCAAAATGGACGTCAGGCAGCGGCACTGTTCGAAACAGAGGCACATTTTTTTTTACTTCTGCCGGACGGTGGCTGATGCATTTTTGCTCCATTTGTAGACTGGATATAGTTTCATCGCATAGCTTCTAAGTTGAATGCATGGCGTGACCCTGTGAG
Source organism: Candidula unifasciata (assembly GCA_905116865.2). Taxonomy (NCBI): domain Eukaryota; kingdom Metazoa; phylum Mollusca; class Gastropoda; order Stylommatophora; family Geomitridae; genus Candidula; species Candidula unifasciata. The sequence continues at coordinate 365,807 of CAJHNH020004002.1, forward strand.
GTGCAGATTGCATTTGGAATGTTTTTTCGACTGTGACCAACATGTTGGTGTGAATTGTAGATTCAGAAAATGGCGCGATGCCTGTCGTGCAGTGTTGTGGTGCCCGTATGTGATTAAAATTGATCGTGTGGGCAACTGCTGATCTGTTGGCGACTTCTGCTACCATCAATGATGAACTGCAATTCTAATACTGTGATAAACATTCTGTGTGTTTTTCGTTGGCACAGGAGCGGAGCAAAGATGGGGTGACCCGTTTGCTATGAAGCTGAAACTAAGACTACCAGACCAGACTACCATTACCTATTTGGTAGGTAATTTTTTGTGGAATCCCCATTGTGCCTTGTCAATTTCCTAGAGATTCTCTTCTAATGCTGATGAAGGCCTTTACATAGCTCACAACAAAGTCATGAGTTCACTTCACTGCTCTGTTCTATTACTATTTGTAATGTGGGTTTTCTGGTCAATGCAGGATTTGTTAAACTGAACATCTACTAGTTCATCTCTAGTGTTGATGGCACCAGTCACTAAACTCTACAAAATATGTGCAGCAATTCAGTGGATGTGTTCACTGGCCTTAACAGCTTCTCCTGGGATATTATCTGGACCAGTAGCTTTCCCATCCTTCACGAGGCTGACAAATTTCCTAATTTTCTCTTTAGATGGTGTCTCACAGTTCAATAAACTTATTTTTGATAAATAAATACAGCAGTTTCTCTTTGTCATCATAATTAGAGATTTTACACGCCTTAAATATTATACTGCAAGTAGCTGAGCTAATTTTTTATTTTATTTTATTTTTTTCACAACTTTGGCAATTAAAATCAAATTCTTAAAATGTCAAAAACATAAGAGACACAAATTACCAGGCAGGGAAACAAACTGGTCGTCAATCTGCTGCTGTTGTGGGCTACTGTTGCCACTTCGAAGCTGTCTGGGTGATCTCACTGGTCCAGTTTCCCCTAGGTTACTGTGGCTGAGGTCGCTGGAGGAGCTGCAGGTGGCACTGGCTGTTTTAGCCTGCAGACAGTTAAGAAGTCAGAGCAAATAAGAAAGGAGAAATAGCTAACAACAATGTTCACAATTAGTTTCATTTAAATACTTTGATGAGGGTTAAGGAGGAGGAATAGGTCAAGCAGCAGAAGAAGAAAAAAAACAAGAAAAAGAAAAAGAAAAAAGAAGATCAAGCAGAAGAAGAAAAAGAAGATGAAGCAGAAGAAGAAGAAGAAGAAGCAGAGGAAGAAGAAGAAGCAGAGGAAGAAGAAGAAGCAAAAAAAGAAGAAGAAGAAGCAGAAGAAGAAGAAGAAGAAAAAGAAGATGAAGCAGAAGAAAAAGAAAACAAAGAAGAAGATGAAGCAGAAGAAGAAGAAGAAGAAGAAGAAGAAGCAGAAGAAGAAGAATAAGAAGCAGAAGACGACGATGATGAAGAAGAATATGACGCAGACAAAGAAGAAAAGAAACAAGAGCAAGAAGAAGATTGTTACACTAGATTCTTACACTGCCTTTAGTTCTCCTGGTAGCCTTCTCTTGCTCTCTCAGCCACTGTAGATATGATTCTCTAGCAACTTGTTCTTCAATGGTGTCTTGGGTTACCTCCCAGTCAGTCTCTCTCAATTTGTCTTCTAGCATAGTCTGGTCAGAAAAAAAAAATGTGAAAGATCAGGAAAAACAGCTAAAAAAAATTAATTTTTGTTTTCTTTCACAAGAGGCAACATAACCACAGTAAGAAAATCTAAAGCCATGGTAGCATAGTGGCCAGACACTCGCCTGGAGGCTTCAAAGTCTAGGGTCCATATCATAAAATATTTGTTTCCATTCTGATTTTGACTCCCAGGACAACCCAGCCTTAAATGGGCTACAGGTAATGACTGGAAAAGTAAAAGGGACTACAGTGAAGGTTGCCCACATAAGTCATTACATACTAAGTGCTGACTGGGCTACACAAATATGGGGCATGCAACATTTGCTTATTACACCTCAAGGCAGGGACATAGGATACTCAAGCGTTATGTAAAGACAGAAACTTCTGCTAGAGTTATAAAGTATTCATTCATTCATTCGTTGTTTTTTGTGCCACTATGCCACATAGGGCTCCCAGTTTATTTATCCCTTCCGTTCTCTCCATTGCAATCATTTGGATATCACAGATGGAACCCAGCCCAGCTGTTGGTTTCTCTCAACAACATTTACCTGAGGGTTTCTCTTGGACGCCCTTGTTTCCTCAATCCTTCTATATTATATTTCAGTGCCTGTCTGGTGATTATCTGTTTGTTTCTTCTCAGAAAGTGTTAAATATAGCTAGGCCATATAGTCCATTTTCATAGGGACAGTATCGTTTTTTAGGTAAGTTCCATCCGACATGACGGTCTGGCATACCTAAAAGATGATACTTACCTTGTCGAAATCGGAATGATATGGTTACCTTAAATACAGCACAATCTTTTCTGTCTTATAACAATTCATACTAGTATCATTCTATCTGAAACAGGTTTCCATTTTAGGAGACGTTTTGCAACACCAGGTGTCATCATAATGTCTACTCCTTCCAGTTTTTCTTTTCTCTTTGAGTTGTCAAGTATTAAGTATTCATATTTTCCAGACATGTACCATGGCACAATGATGTGAGGTGGCCAATTCCCTTGCTGGATGACTTTAGGTCCAAGAATATTCCACCTGAAACTGAAATACTGACTTTTGTTTCTAGTATGACACTGCCTAAAATGGGTTCAGGGAAATGTCCTGGCAAGTAAAAGTGACCAAGTGATGCTGACCACATCTCCCAAAGAGTGCTGAGTGGTCTATACTGCGGATTGCATCTTGAATGCTTTTTGACTGTACCCAACATGGTTTGTATTGTACCCAACATGGTTTGTATTGTACCCAACATGGTTTGTGTTGAAAACTGCAGACTAAAAAAAAAAATTCTGACAAAGAATTTCTAGGCAAGGATGTCAAACCTTCCAGCATTTTCTCTCTTGGTCTCCCTCTGCTTCTTATCCTCTTCAACTTTCCTAATGTCACGATGTACTCTAGTTTTCTCTTTCTCACAACATGATTAAAGAATGTAGTTTGTCTCCTTCCCATGCGAGCAATCAGTTATTTTTGTGGGTTGTTTTCTATCAAGAAATTTTTATCTGTCCGTGTTGTTCTCATTATTTGCATATAAAACCACATCTCCATCTCTTCCAAATAATTTTTTGCTAATCGCCCAACTTTCAATGTTTCACTTTTGCATAGCAAGACAGGATTTATATAGGTTTTGAGAATTCTCTTTCTCTGTTCGTACTAAAGTCTGCTTCCTGAAGGTATAACCCTGGAACTCGAAGACATAAATCCAACAAGGCATTTTCTTGCCACCTTGTTCAACACCCTAAGGCATCTGTAACGCCTGTTTGAATCCACAATAGGCAGATTGTCTTCCAGGTTGAACAAGCTTAAAATGGGTACCAATAAATGGACTGGAAAGTGTTATTGAGTGTTGCGTTTCGCAAAATCACCTTCATTTTTGTCCTAGGGATGCTGGTGTGAAAGGCAATGAGAGAGCAGAAGCTCTGGCTGGCAGCGCGACTATCAGGAAATGCCCTCTATGGACAGGAAAGACATCATCAGTGTCATACAAAAGATTAAACATTGTGATGCTTTCAGTTTCGTGAAAAATTATTTTTCACTGAAGAGACTGCATATCCAGGGTGCAGCTATTGGAGCCGCCAACATGGAAAACCAGGAGGGAGCCACTAGTTGTTACATCAACCAGAACAGAACGGTAGCTGTTAGCATAAAAACACTTGGAGACATACTCAGAAGGAGATCGGAGCACTTATGGTCATTTGCGATGAAGATGATATCAAAAATGAACATTAAGTGTTGATTGGTCTAAAAAAATGACTCTAGCATCATATGCACCCTAGGCCACTGGCGTGAAAAGAGTCCTTGACTTACCTGTCATGACCAAACCGAGTACTGCCCTGCTGTCCAAGGCAGGTAGAAGACTGACCATTAACCCTACCAGACCTGAGGCCCTGAACCTAACTGTCCCCTATACCTGAGCTCGTGGGCATTAACGCGAAAAAACCAACATGATATACAATAATATTAGTTACATGCAAACAAGAGGCTAGAAAAAGATGAAACTTGGAGAAATTGTAGAAAATAGGCTTACTTTTTATCTAGCGCCAATATTCCACCTTTGTGTGCCAATCCACTCGGGAGGATTAGGATTCTTTCACAAAGTGAGCACCAGATGTTGCTGTTTGAGGGTCATGCTCCCTTCTTTTACTATCGATCTATTTCTAGATTTATAATTTTCCAGATTCTCCTCATTATTCGAGCTGAATGTGTCACTTTAACTGTGAACGTACTCTTCATGAAATAATGACACCGCAGAGTCTGATTAAACCAAAGCATCGATCACCTGTTGGACTGTGAAAAGCCTAGACCTACTTTACTTTCCTGTCGAAGTGCTTGGCTCATCAGCCGCTCGTTGATTGTGAATTTTCAGAATTTGTTCATGTAAAACAACACACATTTAATCCAAACACATGCAGGCTGACATCTAGGAAGACTACCACGAGATCTGATTATGACTGGCTAGTTATTTTTAGTCTGTGACGCATCTTTTTCATGTACTACCCAAATAGCCAAAAAATTAGGGCCAGCAGTATAGCGTCAGGTTAAGAAATTCCCGGAAAATCGGGCCAGCGGTTTGGTAGGGTTAAACATGCGGTCACTTTCAAAATACTACCATGTTAGTTTAAAACTTACCAACATGTCTCTCTGTCTGCATAATGAGAGATTACACAGGAAAATTCTAGATTAGTGTGCACCTACAATCCTTGTGTGAATGTAAAGAAATATTTTCTTCTTCTTCTTCTCGTTCACCAGCTGTAAACTCTGGCGGAAAGTTCTGGTTGTTCATCCACTTCTGGGCGGCAGTCCTGTTCCAGAACCTGAGAGTTGCGTGTGCATCCGTTTGACAGATCTGACTCATTTGTATGCAGACTGCTGGTTCCTTGCCTCTCAGGCAGATGCACTCCAACTTCGAAGGAAGCTCCCAATTAGTCGACTCTTACGACATGCTTTTTGGGTAGGCAGTGGGTCTATTCTTGTTTTCCCTATAATAGGGCCCCGGAACCCACACAGGGAGTAAAGAAATATGTTTTCCACATACTTCTGCCTTCTATCCCCCAATGAAACATAGGCCCTCAACCAGCTCACGCTAAGTTATTCTATCCTGTGCTATTGCATGCAACTCACCCCATGTCCTACCCAAACATCACTCTCTAGCTGCCTTCTCCAGGTGTGTTTGGTCTGCTTTTATTTCTATGGTCGGCGTCTGTGGCTTAGGCACTGATAACGTGCTTTGTAATGCCGGGCTGGCGGGTTCGATCCCAGCTGCAAGCCTTGCGCTAGTTTCGAGAAGCCGAAAGCAATGGCAAACTACTTGACATTAATTTGCCTAGAAAAACAACAACAGCCAAAACATGCTGAGGTTGGTTCTGCCGTCCTGTAAAGGATAAGCAACTAACTTTATTTATATTCCCCTGTGGATTCTAGTGCAAAGACATTTTAGTTATATTGTTCTCAGGTCTTCCCAGTGGATTCTCACATTTTTAAATACAAATCACAGAAAAATGGACACACAGTCTCTACACATCACCATTTCTACTGACCTTTTCTATATGGAAGTTCTCCGAGCTTTTGATGGCTTCATGCATCAGGTTCCTCTCTGCCGACTGATGTAGAAAATAAGAAATAAACACGTTACCTCTTTTAAAAAAGGTGTTTAAAGAGAACAGTAACAACTTCAATGTCCCAGATTTCTTCTTCTATAGTCACTCTTAAAAGGTTTGTGTTGTGGTTGACAGCTAGGCTGTGACACCTGTGCCTTCAACCCAACACATCAAATTTGAACAAACTCCTAGTTAGTTGGGGAAGGGGGGGGGGGGGGGGGGGGGGGGGTTGAGTGAGAAGAGTGATCCTATCCTTGTCCTCAAAACAGGGTCAAGGAACTCACAAGCAGAAGGCTAGGTGTGATACCACTCTGCTCAGTCTCTCTCTGCAGAGTGGCTGCTTCCTGTAAGAATACACATAGGAAATAAAGAACGAATGTGGTAAAATTGACGGCAGTGTGGATTTATTACACCCAGTTTAGGTGAATTTTGTAAAGCACACCAACCTCTGTATCACAAATGATGGAAATCATATTGAAGATGTTATTTAATATTCCAACTGAACAAAATGTTGTTATTAAAGTTCATTTCTTGAAAATATTTTCCCATATTTTCCAAGAGCTTAGGGACATTTAAAGCAATGAGCTCTGTCATTTGAGCTGTTTCTAAAATCAAGCCTACAGCCCTCAGAGTATGAGGTAAATAGCTTGATCCCTTCACTGAGGCCAGCAAATGTTACATTACTCACAGAGAAGAGAAAGTAAATCTAATAACAGATTGAGGATGATAAAGATAATGTTATAACTTATGACACATAGAGATAAACAGAAAGATAATTTAATAACATTTAATATAGAGAGAAGAACAGACAGTTAATGTGATAATGTATAACACAGAAAGAAGAACAGGCAGATAATGTAATAACATATAATACAGAGAGAAGGACAGAAAGATAATGTAATAACATATAATACAGAAAGAAGAACAGAGAGATAATGTAAAAACATATAATACAGAGAGAAGAACAGACAGATAATGTAATAACATATAACACTGACAGAATAACAGAAAGATAATGTTAATGTAATAACATATAATACAGAGAGAAGGATAGAAGGACAATGTTATATAACATACAGAGGACAGAAATATAATGTAATAACATATAACAAAGAGAGATAAACGGAAAGAATATCTAACAATATATAATACAGAGAGAAGGATATAAAGATAATGTAATAATATAGAAAGAACAGAAAGGAAGTCTAACAACATATAACCCAAAGATAATGTAATAATATATAAGACTGTGAGAGAGCTTTTATTCAATGAACGGCGAATCTTTAACAACAAATGTATGAAATGTCCACCTACCCCTGGCTGTAAACCTGGCAGTCCTAGTCCTACGCCAATGGAAGCTGAATAAGGATCCACAATTGAATTGTAGTGCACATTGCCATGGTAACTCAAACGTATAGGTGGATTGTCTGTTTTGTAGGCTGTATCAAAGGTGTTCATTGGTTCTGGAAAACATGTGAATTTAGTTAATATTTCATCAACATCAAGATAATAACAAGTGATCAGTCAGGTACCAACTGGTAAGTACTGCACCACTGCATGCATGAAGACGCATGGAGAGAGCTGATATAATCACTGCTATACGGGCCTTATATACCTAGGAAGTAAGATGACATCTAAAGGGGATTAAGCGCCAGAAATATCATCTAGAATCACACTGGCATCGAGTGTCTTTAATACATTTCTTACGTGAAAGACATTCAGCAAACACACAAAACTTAAGATCTTCAACTTCTGTGTGATTCCAGTGCTAACTTATGGATGCGAGAGTTGGAAGGCAAAAGTAGATCTAGTGAAAGCAAAAAAATTAGACAATTTTAAGAACAAATGTCTTAGAAGAATACCAAATCTCGACTGGACAGATTTAAGATCCAATTTACAAATCAGACAAGAGACCAGGCAAGATAATGAATCAAATTTGATAAGAAAGTGCCGCTGGAACTATATCGGCCATGTACTCAAAAAGGATAAAACAGGATACCCACAACAAGCCCTCACATGGACACCAGAAAGGAAATGAAAATGGGGAAGCCAAACCTATTCCCTATGCGCTGCCCTAAGCTCAAGAGGAAAGACTAACTAATACAGGCTAAGCTGGCAGATAATGACAAAGCTCTTGACGTTAATATGATTACATGACCTCGGGGTGAAGCCTGGTGAAACATGTCAGTTCTTTCTGTGTGGCCAAGATAGGAGATATTGCAATGAACTCATGAAACAACCATTTGAGGTACCTTGGGGTGGTTGCTGCATCGAAGGCCTCAACAAATACTGGAATGCTTAAAGTGCAGTGACACATAATATAACAATCAATCAGGTGCCATCTTCACAAAGAAGATTGGCTGTGATGGATCTCCAACAGTCTCTTGTCCTAGTCTTTATTTTCTGAGACTGCTGCTCACTTATCTGTTGATGCTATCCTCCCAATTGTAACTCTTGCTTGCCTGTCTCCAACTTTTTCACTCCAAAATGATTGTTCCCAAGAGTGTCTTTTAATGTAACAGAACCATTCACTTGTCACCCCCCGCCCCCCACTCAGCTACTGCTTCTTATCTACTGGCCATAAACTCCGGTGGAAACTTCTGGTTTTCGTCCACTTCTGGACTTTGGTCTTGATCCAGAACTTGAATTTTGTGTTCATATCCATTTTACAGATCTGACGTATTTGTATGCATACTGATGTTTCCTCACCTCTCAAGCAGAATGACTCAACTTCAAAGAAAACGCCCCTAATTAGTAGGCTTTTCATAAAGGCCAGTGGTTCTATGCTTTTTTTTTTTAATCCCAAAAATTTGTCCTCAGAACACACACAGGAACTTCTTTCAGCAATACTCTTTTCGTTACCAATCTTCATTTGACAGTTTTTGTTTCAGTTAAATACTGATGACTCTTTTGTATACCATCATCTTCTGAGGCTCAATTCAACTTTATATGTGCCTGTTCATTGAACCGATTTCTGCAACATACAGTCAGTTGCGTATCCTTTACAGGATGGCAGAACCAACCCCATACATTTTTGGCTGTTGTAGTTTTTATAGGCAACTGCTTGGTACCACTGTCGAAATCAACTCAAGGTGGTCTGCTGTCAAATCCTGCACAGGTGGGTTTGAACCCGACACCCAAGTATTATAAATCGTGATCGTAATGTCATAGCCACATTTGGTTGAATATACATAACAGGTGACTACTCCCCCTGTTAATGTGTTGTTGATCTCTCTAGATGTCTATAATCTTCACATACTGTTGAAAATATAACTGATAATAACAAATAACAAATTTAAAAAAAAAAGGCAACAATGATACCAACACATAATGAAAGATACAAAAGGATAAATGGTTGACTGATGTAACGATGGCAGCAGTACCAAAGAGTTCAAGACAAGACTTAATATGGCAACAGCCTAAATGTCCCAGCTGAATATGATGTGGAAGAGCAAAATCAGCATTGCAGTCAAGATCAGTATATACAAATCACTGGTATTGTCTACTTTCTTAGATGGATGTGACAGCTGGATTCTAACCGTAAAAAAGGCCCTAAAGATTTAGGCTTTCAAATATAAATGCTATAGATTAGTTTTACGAATAAGTTATTCAGAATACAAAACTAATAAATATGTCACAGACAAAATAAACAAACTTCCAGGACATCAGGAGTCTCTCTTGGCAGTGGTGAAACATCACAAGCTAGTTTGGCTTGGGCACGTGGTGAAACATCACAAGCTAGCTTAGCTTGGGCACGTGGTGAGACATCGCAAGCTAGTTTGGATTGGGCACGTGGTGAAACATTGCAAGCTAGTTTGGATTGGGCACGTGGTGAAACATTGCAAGCTAGTTTGGATTGGGCACATGGTGAAACATCGCAAGCTAGCTTGGCTTGGGCATGTGGTGAAACATCGCAAGCTAGTTTGGCTTGGGCACGCGGTGAGACATTGCAAGCTAGCTTGGCTTGGGCACGTGGTGAAACATCACAAGCTAGCTTGGCCACGTGGTGAAACATCGCAAGCTAGCTTGGCTTGGGCACGTGGTGAAACATCGCAAGCTAGCTAAGCTTGGGCATGTGGTGAAACATCGTAAGCTAGCTTAGCTTGGGCACGTGGTGAAACATCGCAACCTAGCTTAGCTTGGGCATGTGGTGAAACATCGCAAGCTAGCTTAGCTTGGGCACGTGGTGAAACATGATTCAATTGCAAAGACAATGAACCTGGAAGGTAGTCAAAGAAGAGAACCACAAAGAAGAACTTGGAATAACAACATCAAGAAACGGACAGGACTAAGTTATCATACACTTGTTCAATAAACGGAAGACAGGGAAAGATGGCAGATTTTGTGTGCTAGTGCTTTCACTGATACACCTCCATGATCCTATCGAGTCAAGGGTTATGTTATGTTATGGTTGATGTATGATCTATGGAAATAAAATGCTAAGACAGAATTACTAATGCAGAACTTAAGAAAAAGTCTAAGTAAATTTCAATGAATCCACTCGGACTGGATAGAACACACACATTGATAAAATATGACTGTACGTTCTTTCACTCAAATCCACAAGGTGACAGAGAGGAGTAGAGAGAGAATAAGAGAAAGAAAAAAAAAAAGAGAGAGAGTGATTGGGGAGGGCTGACAGAGAGAAAATAATTAAGAGGAAAAAGAAGAAAGATACAGAGCGAGAGAGAGGAGGGGCAGTGCCTAGAATTCACATGGGGAACTTCAAGGATAAGCAAGATATGAACAGATACCTAAACTGTATTGATAGACTTCAACAGGCCTGTTGAACAGCTCAGTCATTGCCTGAATCTCCAGGTGGTTGCCATGGCAGGAATCCATACGTTTACGGTTGATATACATGGTGAAATCCTCGGTCACGTATTGGGAATAGAAATCTGCATTCTTGGACTGAAACATTGAAAAACACACGTGAGTAAATGCTATTTCTATAATTTTCCTGAAATACCGAAAACACCTATTTGTAAATTAATCTTGTTTCTCTAGAGGGACTTGAATATTCTTCACTGTGTTTGCCCTTGAAAGGATGGTTGCCGTAATGTGGCTTATAGTTAGCATGTGATATCTGCGTCTGCGCCCCTAAATCAGGGACTCAGAAACCACCCAGGGAACCAAAAAATTAAAAAAACATCCATATGCAAATGAGTGTGACATCTTCTTCTTCTTCGCGTTCACTAGCTGTAAACTCTGGCGGAGGTTCTGGCTGCTCGTCCACTACTGAACTGCAGTCCTGCTCCAGAAGCTGAGTGTTGCATGTGCATCAGTTTTACAGATCTCATTCTCTTGAATACAGACTGTTCGTTCCTTGCCTCTCCGGCAGATGCACTCCGACTTCAAAGGAAGCTCCCCAATTAGTCTACTCTTACGACATGCTTTTGGGGAGGCAGTGGGTCTATTCTTGTTTTTCCCACAATGAGGCCCCGGAACCCACACGGGGGGGGGGGGGGGGGGGGAAATCTATTTTAAATCAACTCACTTGAAAGCACCCCAGTATCAGCAAATGTTACAAGACTTTATATGACAACTAATACATATAATGACCCAGCCTAAAATTGGTATCAGGTTATATGTCCTGGGAAAGTAAAGACAGCTGGCGCAATGCTGACCACATTACCCACCTAGTGCCGACTGATCTGTAAAAAATATGGGTGCTCTTCCCATTTGCCCGATGCCTAAAGGCGTGAAAAGGGATTTTTACTTAATTTTACTTACTTTTACATGTAACCAAACTGACACTTATGTACAACAACAAGGAGACAAACAGTATGTAGCACCATGTAATCCAGACAATGCTTCCTCACAACTCCATGCATCTCTTGATCCCCATAAACTTGGTCCGCTGTCAGAGAAGACACAAATACATACATGTTTTACTAATACTTAAATATACAAGATATAACAGATTCAAAGCACATGTACATAAAGTACCATAAAGACTACAGCAATGTGTACTTGTGGACAAGCACAGCAAACTGCTGAGCATATACAACACTACCCCAAACACCACCCTGCATACAGGAGCCAGAAATGGGTAGAAAGTATTCAGAAGTCCCACTTAACTTTCATTACCTGGATGCCAGAGTAAAAAGTAAGGAAGGAGCAGATCAACTGGCAACTAATGCATAAATGCATATGGAAAGCAGCATTGACAGGGCTGATATCATCAACACTGTACGAGCTAGATTGGTGGATAATGACAAAAGTCTGATGCTTACATTATTCTGCGACCTGGGAGTGAAGCTTGATGAAGCATGTCTATCCAATCTTTAGGGTGAAGAATGGAAACAACTTCTCATGGGAAAAATCAGCATGGGTACACACCTTTGAGTAGCAGCTGCACTGGATAACTAGGACGTACAGTGACATCAGTTGTGTTAACATAAGATAATGGCACCCTTAGGAAAGGCAAATAATAGTATTACTGCACTCAACCAGGCAGGTTGTAAGAGGTGACTACAGGCAAAGTTGGGCCTAGCTACCTTATCGAACTAAAATAAGTTTAGCTGTAAAAGCCTACCAACTACACAAAATTCTAACAATGAAAGAAACAAACAGCAACCCAAAAACAAACAAAAAAGTAGCCAATCAAGCTGCGATGAAGAAAGTGAAAAAGTGGTAAAGCTCAAACCAATTAACTTCTGAGCTAAAAAAAACCTGTCGGTTAGTTGGATGTTAGTCTCCCCAAACCCCATCCATATACTCACTAGCTCACTTCTGATCGGTAGTTCCTGAGCCTCGTGACCTTTGCACACGGTTACGGGGTTGTTCCGCAATGCTGTTGATATCGCGTGTTGTATACTTCAGCACACCAGCGCTTTTAACACTCCAAAAACATGGAGAAACTGGGTTTAACACAACTCCCCTACAGAGTGCTGCAACCTATGTCACAAGCATTCTCTTTTTCAGAATGAAAATGTAAATGCAAGACATCGCAGAAACCAAACAACAGAGCTGGACACACCCGTAACCTTCAGGAAAGTCGACCAGCCCACTAAACTTGTGAATGAAAAGCGATAGACTCCATTTGGGGAGACTAATGTCGAACTAACCAAACTGACTTTACTGAATGTATTTTAACTTTGTAGGTCAATGTAGGTCAGGTGAGTCTTGAGCCTAAGGATTTACGTCACCTGGTGAATGCAGTTGTTATCAAAATTTGAATTTTCAGTTTCGCCCTCAACAGAAGAAATCACCATCATCTTAATAAAGATTCAACCATGTGTCTCCCATCTGACAATACAGCATACTTAACCCCTCAGCCAGACATTCCCATTTAACATTTGAAAAATGCATCCTGGCTGTGAAAATCATTACCAATCATGGATAAACTAGCTGTACAGTTGAAATTGTAACCATTTCAAAAACAACCAGTAAAAACTCCATCCACAGCTGAGTTATGTGCTTAACCCTTTTAATACCAAGCAGATGTGACTTTGACTCTTTCTAAGAAGTTGCTACTTTAAGTAATTTTTTTTAAGCTGGTTCTGGAGTGTTACAATAATAACACCCCTGGGTGGAAGGAGTTAAAGTAACAACTGACACATCATAAGCAATGCAGAAAAGTAACTCACAATAGCTGAAACCAACAAAAGAATGGCATGTCGCTTGGTACTGAATTAGTAATAATTGCCAAATTCAGCCATTCCTACTCACAAAAAGTCTTGAAAAGATGTAGCTATTACACTGTTGAAAAATGTGAATGGACATAAAGGATAAACCCATCCAAAGCTAAATAAACTATTCACTCAACATATTTAACCAGTCCAACAACTTAGTGACGCACAAGAATAAATCAGAACATGCATGTCCATGTAAAGACTAGGATGAAACCAGTCATACAGTTAATTAAACAGTAACAGACGAGACGGTCTGGCCATCTTACGAGAATGCCCTGGTATCAAACAGCCACAATGAGAACATACAATTAACACACAGCAAGGGGTAGACCATGCAAAGAAAGGAACAAAGGTAAAAAGAACAGCCTTAAAGAAATGAAGATCAGTTTAATGTATTAGAAAGAACAAACAAAAGATCCTCACATCTCTCCCCCCCCCCCCCCCCCCCCCCCCAACATTTCAATCAGCAACTAGAAGATGAGAAAAAGAAAGAAGATAAAAATGTACACAGTCATAAAGGATAAATCCATCCACTGGTGATCTAATCAGTCATTATTACATACCCACAGCCCTGAAAAGACAGGCACCATCTTCACCCATCTTCTTTATTACGAATCCTTTCTTCTCCTTCAGAGCTTGCTCAAACCACTGCTCCAGCTGCAATGTGTGCAAAGGGAAAACAAAATCATCTATAGAACAACCATTATCGTGAGTTGTCTGCTACTGAAACAGTGAACTGATCTTGCATCAAATTTCTGTGGAGATCTGGAAAGCAATCTTCTTATCTAGTTATGTATTGCCTTTCAGCGTCAGGTTTTGAATAGGCATCAAATGAGAGCCTAGGTATATGTTACGCAGGTGCTCATATTTATGGCCTCAGTTGTTAATAACACGGAAGCAGATCCAGAGGTTGACCATGCAAACTAGGCACCTTACTAGGGGGCCAGACCAAAACATATACAGCACTGATGCTTTCTTCAAAGTCAGAGTAGGTGTGCATGGGATGTATGGGATGTAGGTTTTGAAGAGGCATCAGGTGAGAGCCTCGGTATGTACTACGTAGGTGCTCGTATTTGTGCTCGTATTTATTGCCTCAGATATTCAAACTAGCCACTGTTTGCATGCTCAACCTCTGGATTTGCTTCCATTATGTCTAAGTGATAGGACTTTCTGTGGTGCAATGTATGATGGTAGTCTGAACAAATGTCCAAACCATTTGATCTGTTGTCTCTTGATGTAGTGTAATACCGATTCCATCCCCAACTTCTTTCCTGATATCGTCGTTTCTCATTCTGCCATTTCTAGTTACATTTTGGATTCGCCACAGAGCAGACATTTCAGTTCAGTTGTTGGAAAGCAATGTCACCTATAAAGTCTATATCTTCAAACTCTAATGTTAGCAGTCCACTGAATTTCATGTCTAATGGCAAATTTTGTTTTCTTCATAATAAAGTGTTAAGGCAATAAGAGTGGAACTTAGTTAAAAACCAACTTCACAACACACCGGACATAAGCACTCCATCCCCATCTTCAGCAACCAGCAAGAGTTCCAGTTTCAGAAGTGCCTTCAGCAGTATGACTGTTATGTCCATTTTGCTTTTCCTCCACATATTGAGTGTCAGCTAGATTTCCCTTGTCACTCACCAATGCACCGATATCTGCAGACCATAATCATCTACTTGTGTCTCTGAATTGCTCTCTTGCTCGTTAAGGGTCCTAATTAATCTAGTTTGTCATCAATTCACCACGCTGTTCTACGTGTTCATCTCCCAAAACACCTGCATCTCCTAGAGAATACATAAAAGTCACCAACTACTAGGGTCCTTTGAAGCAATGCTTGCCACAGACACAGCACTGGGCATACCAGTCTACATATATTCAAAGGCTGAAAATGGCATCAAGCTCAAAGAGTCAACTGCATTTAAATTACTCTGATAGCTACTGTCATTTTCATAATCCAGTATTTAACCAACAAGAATGGGATGTAGGGGTGCATTAGTCATCTGCAGAAGTACATTAGGCTAAGACCCATCTATACCAGTGGTTCTCAATGAGCAAAGACCTGCGTATGCATCCTAGTTATTAAGGTCTGCCACAGACCCATAGTGTTAATTAGCCATACTGAAAAACATTATAATTTATAAAATTATAACTGCAAAAACGACTTAATTCTAATAACATAATTGTTTTTTGAAAATGATATCACAGATCCCCTGAATCTATTCCACAAATCCCCAGGGGTATACGGCCCAGACAGGAAACCACATCACTTCACTGTCACCCTAGAAATGGGTTCCTTACTAGGGGCCTGACCAAAACATATACATGATTGACGCTTTTTTCAAAGTCAGAGTAGGTGTGCCTGGGATGAATATTACTTTCAGCAAAGCAATAGTGGTTAGAAAAAAAAAATCCTACCATCACTAGGGTCTGAACCCATACTGCTGTCATACAAGGCAAGTGCTCTAATCACTATATTACTGCAACTTCATATCAGCTTGCTTTTACTTCCCAAAGCACTTCCTGATATCCATTCTAGGATGGGTCAATCTAAAAAACCATCCAATGAAACACTACCAGTCTCAATGGGGATTCAAACATACACCCATGGGCACAAAGGCAAGCACGCTAACAGTTGTTATAGCTACCAAAGTACAGATGAACAGGGGTTCTGATGGTTTTCATATACCAGTTACATCTAACCAGCAACCAAGTTTTTCTAGAGAAAGCTGAACTGACTGCTCAGGAAAAAGACTCACAGGTACACACCTGGATAGTCTAATCATTTAACAAAATCTTATTCTTCTTACTGTTCACTGGCTGTAAACTCTAGCAGAAAGTTCTGGCTGTCTGTCCACTTCTGAATTTAAGTCTTGTACCAGAACTTGAATGTTTCAAGCATGTCCGCTTTACAGATCTGCTTGCTTGTATATACTGGTTTCTCACCTCTCAGACAGATGCAGTTCTACTTTGGAGGAAAGTGCCTAAACAGTCATCTTTTACAGTAGGCTTATTATGGAGGCAGTGCATCTATTCTTGTTCTCTCCATAAAATTGGGCCCAGAAATCCACATGGAGAATAACATAACCAACATAATACAGTCCTAATTCTGGGCTCTGTGCATCTTGTGAGATCATCATCATCCTTGAATTCATTCCACTTCCTTAGACATTTGTTATTGAAAGAAATCAACTTTCATTCTTGTCCTTAGTAGTTCTCAAACTTTCACTGGCATAGGTTAAAACTGAAATAACATAGAACTGAAAATATGCAGCCTAACTGTAACCCTTTAACGTCTTTTTCTTTATGTTCATTGCCTGCAAACTCTGGCGGAAAGTTCTGAATGTTCATCCACAGGAATAAATCTACATAACTCACAGATCCATATTTTATTCACGCTTGTAAAAGTTGCTTTGTTGTGGTAATGAAATATTGTAAGATGGTTTAACCATTTTGTTTTCTATTTCTATTCTAGGACTGCAAGGTGAAAGTTTGAAATCCGGCCACTCAAAGAGCTATATTTCAGATGCCCCCCAGAAACATATTCCAAAAAACCTCGTGTGAATCACATAACACAATTATGTTTGGACAGCCTGCAGTGACATCCCATATTACCTTGGTGCAGTCTACTCTCCTGTACGGGTAGTAAACTTACTTGCTATATAGTATCATTTGACATTATGGATGGTCTGAGATTACTTTCACTGACTATCAGTTATTCGTCCACTCCTAGACTTTAGTTTTGCAAAAGTTCTCGAACAAGAGACTACAGATACAATGGATCAACATCATGGCACAAGGGTAGTAACCCATAAGTTCTCCGTTCTACTTCTAACTCAAGCCTGAGCCTGAAGAATCTCAGTGCAGTGTGCAAACTCAGCAGCACCGCAGAGGATCCTGAAATACTTTGGGTAGATTTTTCTTCAAAATTTTGCCCGGACAGAGCCGTTAAAATTCTCTTTTCGATTTCCAACTGCCAAGGGATTTTTTACGTGCGCAACAATAACCATCCGATCTTACTAAACAGAGACCCGTGAAAATTACTAGAAGTCCTCATGAAAAAATCCCTGCCTTCACCGGGGCCTGAACCCATGCTACAGTCTGGTAGTAAGTGAACAACTGAAACCTGTGAACTTGAAGAAGGAATCATAGAAAATAAGTGCTAACATACCTCTGTAATATTCTCCGGAACATCTGGTGGTTGACTGTGCTCCTCTTCACTATTGTACTCCTCTCCGCATTCATCGACGCTGCCACTAAGTGGAGCAATATTATTGGAGTTGCCAGTGACATTGCCTGCACTGGGGATCACACTGGAAGTATGGCTACGATGTTTCCTAGCTGTTCTATGCGGGGACGATCGATGACGTCTTTTATGGTTAGAAGAAGTTTCATGACCATCAAATTCATAAGATGCATTAGCAGACAGGTTTTGTGTCAATGTTGGATGAGAATGGGCAAGTTCATCCCTGGCCGAAGTGGTTGGAATCCACCTTGTGGGCGACGACGTCCGTACACGATTTCCTTTCTCTAGTCTATTCTCAGGGTTGCTGCTGTGGTGATACAGGCCGTGAGCATGTTGATGGGTCAGCCCATGTCCATGTTGGTGGGAATGTCCAACTGCTGTATGAGTATCTGGAGTTTCCGAATCATTTTTCTCTTTAGTAACCTTCTTCTTTGGCTTGATGGTCATTTCTCAACAAGCCTCCAAAAGGAGTCAAGAACCAATTCCAAACTTAGTCACCTTGTTAGCAGAGTTAGCTGATCAAAAAAAATACCGGTGACAATCCAACTCCGCCTTCAAGAAATTAACTGCTTATATTCCGTGGACAATTCAGAAGATATAAGACTGAAGTAGGTGAACTATCTGACATGAGAGAGGGGGATTTAAACGTAAAAATTGAGATGAATTCTCACAAGTTTATGGCGTCCAGACCGTGACGTAAATTTTCTATTTACATCGCCAGCGCCATCACAAGGGCAGTCCACTCTCTCCTCCTCCTTCCTGAATACGAAGACGGTGATGCATCTAAAATCTTATAATCTGTTGTAATTAAATCATAAGTTTCACAGTGTCAATATCTAAAAGTAAAATACGATAATAAATTCTAATTTAAGAAAAGATTAAGAAAAAAATTATATGGTCATTTGTTCTATAGGCAATTGATAACTCAAAATATACGCAGTTTGTAGACTTGACGCAACAGCTGATTCACAAAGCTCTTCTGTAAAACAATCTGTCCTGCAGTAGATTCCTGGCTAATGGCAAGAAAGGCAATGAGATAAAGAACACATTGACCAGAAGCGGCAGTCAGATGGTGACTAACTCATTCGTAAACATGAGTATACAGCTAACATAGAGGTCATTTGGCCTGTTTCGATCTAAATCAAAACAAAGCTCCCCGGCAGCGGACAGATTTGGTTTGATACCTCTTATCAAAGCGACTGGCTTCTTGAAATAACGTTTTCTGACAGAAGGATGGGATAAGATCACTGTCTGCTGTTCCGATAAGCGTAGGCTGTGATGTTTCGCCATCCTACACGGATCCATAATCACGGATCAAGTCAGCGCTCTTGTCTTATATTATACATATGGCCATAGAGATGGGTTGGGCCCAAAGACAGTGGTTGGTGTCTCTAAAGCGGTCAGGGCTGACACATATCAGTTTCATAATTGTGCCAAGGGACGCATGTGTTCACGGAAATGAGCAAGCTTTTTAAAATTTTAATTCTTTTCTTTTCTTTCATTTCGAATTATTACTTTATTAAATCTCTTATCAGTATCATTTATGTATCATTAACATTTTTACTTCTTTTATTCCTACTATTGTATTATATATTAACAATATTACTTTTTATTTTTGACGACCATATATTTTTTAGCCGTCGTTTATTTTTTTTTCATTTACTCCACTTTAAAACATTGCTCACGTCACCCCTTAAAGATCCTAATACTCTTTTCTTTGTTACATTTGTGTAGTTCACTCCATGTTTGACAAAGGCAAACGTTATTTGTGTTGTTTTCTGCAAGTTCTTCAGCTTCACCGTTTTCGTTAAGCATTTTATTCACATTTTACTGGAATCCGTTGCATAACACAACAATAACAATTAAGGGGGAAGAATCGAAATTATTTGGTTCAGTGCTTGATGGAAATTAATAGTCTCCCTTCAATTGCTTTCGTTGAAAGCAGTGACGGAACTATTTACGTGTCTTGAAGTAGGTCACGCATATGTCAATATATCAGTTAATTAGGTGCCGTCTGCACAGTTAAGGTTGGCTGTTACGGATCATCAACATACATTGTCCCTCGTCTTTATTGTACTCTCTCATTCCCCGTGGGTTCCGGGGTCGCTAGAAGGATGCGGGAGGGTGAGGGGGTTGCCTAACAAGCAAGTCGTTAAAAATATCGATGTGCATGCTAAATTTAAATTCTCGAACAAGACAAAACTCCGGAATTGACGATTGACATGCGCACGCACGCTTCATTGTTATTGTCATCCTTACGTCTTTTTTAGGACCTAATTTTTTGTTATTTGAAGCCCCACTCTGGCTTTTGCCAGGGGCCGCAATTTATCAGGCCATAAATATGGCCAACTGTCTGAACGCGGTTTCTGGGACCTCTCCACGGTGATCCTCACCCACATGGTGGCACTTTGTGTCATCGGGTGTTTATCGCTTGTGTGATGTCCTGGTGGGGTAGAAAGTCAGCTCAGCTCAGCTCACGCACGCACACACAGACACACACACACGCACACACACACACACACATACTGACTGTGAAATGAGTTCATTCAGATAGTATGTATACGATTGAGACAAAGTAATCATAAACGACATAATAATATAGAATATGTGATTCCCACCTGGACCGCTTTGTATTTTTATTTCGATTTTTGTGAAAAAGAATTTGTTGTTGCCAATGTTTTGTATATCTCTACATATTGAGTATTATAACATGCATATTGGTTTTCTTGGTGTTACTGTGCACTTTTACGTTCAGTAGTTTGCCATTGCTAACTGGACAATCGTCTGTCGAGGCGACTGTGTTGACGTGGCTTATAAATTAGTAACTATGTTTAACAATTGCATGGTTCCCGCATTACAAGGTCGACTTTAACAACGGTGTAAAAAAAAAAACTGTTCTCATGGTTTACTGGTGGCTATACGCGTCATGTGGGTCGCCCCAGTCCTTACGGAAGAAAATAGGGACTTTGAGCTGAAATTCTATACATAGATTATTTGAATACCAAGGACAACGAATACAAGAAATGCCGACATTCTAAAATATCTGAACATCAAGGAAAATTGGATGATAAACAGCATCTTGGTTCAGAAGCTGAAATATTTTGGCTTTTTCAAGCGCGCATGGCGAATTGGGAAAAGTAATACAGAAGGCTTTGTATAAGAAAGCAGGAGCAGGGGTCGAAAACACGAAAATGGGAAGATTATTTAAGTGACTCATTGGATACGAAAGTGCACGAGGCGGGCGAGCTGCCGAGAGACCGATTTTCTTTCAACCCGACCGTGATGTGAGAGAGAGAGAGAGAGCAACGTTCTGCAAAGGACGTGCTACACGATTATGATACGAGAGTCGCACAGTGAAAGAGATTTGGGCCTCACTAGGTAATATTCCCAAAGACAGTGGATGCACTGGAGTAAAACTTCCTTGTGGAGATGGCACAAATGTTTTGTGTGTGCTGAAGCGTGTTGTTAATTGTGTGTCTTTTACAGGACGTTGCAGAAGCAACACCAGCATTTGTTGTTGTTGCTGGTGTTAGTGATTTCACTAGTCAGTTTTACCTTCAGCAGTTTGCTATTGTGAGGACAGTAACTGCTAACACCAAGAATGGAATTCATTGGGCCCCTACAAAACAGCTTGACGATCTGGACATCTTCTTCAGCATTCTGAGCCATTGAGGTTCATTGATGCAGATATCACCCGCTTCCATTCGTCTCTCTGGTTGGCCTTCTCCTTCCAGTTGGTGACACTGAGTGTTTGCAGGTCTTTCTGGACATTATCTTTCCATATTCTTCTTGGTTTGCCTCGTGGTCTGCGACCATTCATCTGCCTTGTGTATATCGTTTTTACTTCTCTGTCATCTGGCATTCTTTAATTATGCTCCAACCATTTCAGTCTGGACTTCGCTGATATTATTTCACCTCTGTCCCAATCACAGAATCATATGCAAGATAAATGCATTATATTTGATGCGAGATCACGACAGCAAGATTTCAAAATCCACGAGGGAAGGACAAAGATATTAGGAGTAAATTAAGTAAATAATAATGTAGTTTATCTCAATGGGATCCAACTCCAAGACTTTGAGTCATACATCTATGTGGGCAATAATGTAGATAAAGATGGGGGAACTGACAGCGATTTTAAAATACGAATACAAAATTCAAGAGGAACTTTCATAGCGTTAGGGAATTTGTGGAGGTCAAAAGAAATTAAAACTAAAATATCTAATGTAGAGGTATTGGAGAGAACAAAACAAGTTTTTGTGGACCAAGAGGTGCAGAAAATACTCTGGTGTTGGACAGCACACGCGTTGAACAAATATGATAATAGTATAACTAGAATGTCTTTGCACTGAAACCCAAAGGAACATAGAAATAGAGGCAGACCAAAACACAAGGAGAACGGAGCTAGAGAGTGTTGGTAAAATGATGCAGAGGACATGGGAAGAGCCGCATGCGATAGCGAAGGATAGAACGACTTGGCATGAGTTGGTTGAGGGCCTATGCTCCATTGGGGGTTAGAAAGGCAGAAGAAGAAGTTTGCCACTGCTTCTGCAAGGTCGGCTTTGATATGACTTTTGAACACAACACAAGGCAGTCTGCTTACAAATCACCCGCAGCTGGAATCGAACCATGCATCTCAGAGTAACAAAGCTTGTTCGCAACGCCGAAGCCAAAAACGTCAACACTGAAGTGTATTTGCATTGTTCTTTTTTGTTCAAGTACCGCGTGACCAGCCTTCAACCCCTTGACCTTCCATAATCTCTGCTATGGAATTATCTTAATGAGTCGTCTGCCTGTAGGCGACACACTGCCCTGCACCGAATTCCCTTACTGCAGTATCAAAGAAATTCACAAGTTTATTGGTAACTGACCTCCGTATCATTCCGCCTTATTGAAATCCGAAGGCACAAAAGCAATAAATACTCCAAAGACAGAGTTTGTTAACCTGGACGTAAAAAAAAAAAAAAACTTTGGGAATTTATTACTGTAATTTCGATTCCTACAGTACGTGGTATTAGGGCAGTCAGACCACACGGAAAGACCACGATTTGGAGGGAGACTAGGAGCGGGTGTTGGAGCCGGTATTTGACAGCATATTAAGTGTCTTTTTGAAACCAAGCAGGGCCTTTAATGCCAACGGATCGCTGACATTTGTTGACTTTGCAGCTGTCTGCAAGCAGGGGCAGACTGTTGTTTCCAAGGCGTAATCTTTATGAAGTCACTAGTGCAAGGATCTTCGGCCCGTGCGGTATAGGGGCCTAACCGTGTAAGTTCCGGGGTCCATTTTCTCGAAGAGGCTGAAGAATAAGGCTCCCCACGCCCCTGCGCCCCACATCCTGGCAATTAACATATTGTAGAAGGTGACTAATTAAGGTTTGCTGGTCCGAAGGTGTAGATATCGCTGCGTAGCTGTAAACAGCAACACACTAATAGTTAGTTTGTCATGCTTCCCTCCCCCCTAAAAAACTTTGAGCCCTGGAACCTTCACAGGGTTTTAAAGCAGTAGATACTTAGTTATGACGCAGCAAAATAGAGACACCAGAAGTCACTAAGCTAATAATCCAGATACCAAGGGTTAACTCTTTCAATTCCAAACAACGTTTGATTAACACTTCTGGAATATGATCTAATCCTTGTCATAGTTGATCACAGCACACTAGGAAATCAGACTTTCCCAATATTTAGCATTTTTGAAAGCAATACCTTCGTGGCTCTTCCTATTGTATTGGGAAAGGGGGTGGTGGTGTGTTAATACTAAAAGGAATCTCGAGTAAAAACCTTCTGCCATTGAATGAATCAATATAACTTCTGTCCGCAATAAAAGACATTGAGAAAATGATATCATCTTTGGCATGTCCAAGAAACGTATGGCGCATTTAATTTTTATAAATACAATTTTATCAGTTAAATACATTTGTAATTTTATTGATACTATATAAGTGATACTAAACAAAAGAGTTGAGATTAACCTGCCGAAGAATCCATTAAAGTCACATTCAGGTCTGTGTCACAGTGCCACAGCATGAACACCCTTGCTCTGCTGGCAGCGATCAGGTTGGCAAGTCTGCAACTGTTACATTCCAGTGTGCAACATTAATCTGGCGTACCAGGAAGTACCTCCCAAGAGACATGGATAGGACATCACGGGGAAACAGGACATGCAGATATTCACTCAATTGTCAATAGCGAGATTACACATGAACTTCACAATCTGTTGTTTCAAATTTATGCTTGAGGTATATAACTGTACGTCGGCTCTGTGGCTAAGTCAATGCGATCGCTTCGTAATGCGGGGATGCCGGGTTCGATCCCAGCTGCGGGCCATGCGCCTTGCGTTGATTTCGACAGTGGTATCAGGAAAAGCCGACCGTCCAGAGGCAATGGCAAACTGCTGGACGTAAATTTGCCTAGAAAAACCACACAACAGCCCTGGGCTGTTGGGGTTGGTTCTGCAACGTCCTGTAAAGGATACGCAACTGACCTAACCTAACATATTTAACTGTACTCTTTTGGGGGTTAGGTAAATTTTGTTTCCGCCAGTCCCTAAATGTTGAATGTTGAATTAAGAATCGACATCATAGCATGCGGGACACCCTCATAAGCGCTCTGCCCCCACCTTTAGCAGCAAACGAGGAGTTCCAATTCTGACGGTACTAATAAGTGATTGTATATCCGTCTCACCTTTCCCCCGAGTGTTGAGCGCCGGCCAGATCCCCTTGTAACTCCTTTCAGCGCCAGTCCTAAGAAGGACAACCTATTGTGGTTGCGATCATGTACTTCCCACCTCCGTAAGAGGGAACCTCCGTGGTCTAGCGGCTAGACGTTCACCTGCGGACCCGAAGACGTGGGTTCAGATCTGAAAGGAGAATGACATGTTTTTTTCTGCAAAAATGACCTTGGCTCCCAGGTCGATCTAGCCTTAAAAGGGTAGCATGTAAAGTCCTGGAAAGTAAAGGCGTTGACCACATTATTCACATCGTTATAAAATTGTACTATAAAATATGAGGTCTAAAACTATACGCCCAACACGCCTGAAGGCGTAGAAAGTTGTCGTGTCACCTGCGCCAGACTGGAGGTTGCATCAGACTTGTGGAGCCGTTACGGGTGCCCTGATTTCTACTTGAATTAATTAAAACATGGCGCATTCGAGCAGGAATCTGCGCTCTTTAAATGTTACTTTTTAGCCACAATCTCATTCCTCTAAGCACCTGGTCTTAGGATTAGCTTTTCATAAGTGAGGTTTTGTTCCTACGTTCTCTCCCCCCCCCCTATTTTTTCTCTTCTCTCTCTCTCTCTCTCTCTCTTTTTTAATTCCCTACCCCTCTCCTCCAGGAACCGATTTGTTTTAGATATGAGACATCTGGAACCTAGTTTAACTGTACTATATTCTACTTTAAAATAGCTGCTATGATTTCTCTAGTAAGCGTCTCGTGATATCGTGTCTTGTTCGACACATAGATAATAGTTAAGTACAAAGGATTCCTTTTTTTATTTGTCTTCTCCTCTCCAGGCTGCCTATGAAGATTTTATCATCCTGAGATAAACAACAGTCTTGATTCTCAAGCCAATATGGACATTCAAGATACCTCGTTCAATTTCCAAAGAAGTTACATTTGAGGCAACCAACTTTGTGAAACCTACAACAATTCTTTGCAGGTAAGGATGTTTTGAAAAACAAGAAAAATACGGGAGATAACTTAGACTTAGTAAAAAAAAAAAAATATTGAGTATTCTCCCTTTAAATATGAAAATAACATGTTTGAATGATCTTCCATCTATCCACTCTCACTGGGCTACTTCATAACCGTTTTGTGGAGTTGCTATATGTCTGTGCTATATGGTTGGACGCTTGAACGGGTTTCCGGGATTTGTTGCTAGATGATTCTCATCTCAACAAGCTTAGTTGTATTGACTTTTGTTATTCCGCGTCATTGTACATGTTTACCAACATCAGTCACTCTTTCCCATGGACATCTAGCGCCTACCCTATTCTTACATCGTACCAAGGTCTTCTCCGTGTGGGACGCAATTTTTCGTTATTTTGACCCCCATCCTGGCTTTTGCCGGGAGGCGCATTATAGCCTGGCGGTTGAACGCGGTTTCTGAGACCACTCCACAGGTGATCCTCATCCGCATGGTGGCACTTTGTGTCACCGGGTGTTTATTGCTCTGTGTGATGTCCTGGTTAAGTAAAACTTACTTACTTACCCTATTCTTTTCTTCTTCTTCTTCCTTTTCAGCATTCAAAGCCCTTGCGGTTCATTACTGCAGGTGTCACCCGTACCCATGTATCACTCTGGTTGGTTTTCTGTTTCCAGTTGGTGACACCAGGTGTTTGTACGTCTGTCTGTATATTATCTCTCGATCTTCTTCTTAGTCTGCATTGTGGTCCCTTGTATATACAGTTTTTACCTCTCTGTCGTCTTCCATTCTCTCAGTATGCCCCAGCCATGTTAGTCTATTAGCCCTCATGATATCAGTGATCAGTGGTGATTTAAACACATTATTAATTCCGTTGTAGCTTCTCACTCTCCATTTCCCGCTGTTTGCATCTCTGATGAGTCCAAAGATACGACGTAAGACTGTTTTCGGAAATTTTAATAAGGCTTGATCTCTTTTAGTTGTACTCCAATTTTCAAAGCCATGTGTCCCTTAAAAACACTCGGATGTAGCACCTGTCTGTATTGATAGTTTGTGTTGCTAACAAGATTCCGAAATTGTTTTATCTCATAATTCTATGAACACATCCTTACTCGCACAGGACTTCAAGTTTCACGAGCCGGGGTCGCCTTTACTGCTGCTCCCATGCCATTCAGACTGTGATTGTGTGATCTCATTTGATAAGACTTCAAGCAGCAGTCGGCAGGGAGAAAATGGAGACAAAGGAATTAACATTTGAGATAACTAACATTTAAATTGTAATAATTGATTAGCCTCCCTTTGCGTGTTAAAACAGATTATTTTAATACGCCACGGGAAGTCAAGGCGACCGGTAAGATGTTGACCATTTATCAAGTGTCCATAAGCCTGGCAAACAATGCGTGCTTAGAATCGTATTCTCAACGATTCCATTTGCTGGGGCCGCGATATCTGTACCTTTCGGCCGGCACATCCGATTACAGCATACTCTCAATTAGTCAGTCGTCTTTTACAAAATGATTGAGTGTTGACATCACAGAACTAGTTTATATCCAGTTTCGTCCTTTTTAGGATGAAATTTTTTGTTATTTGAAGCCCCACCCTGACTTTTGCCAGGGGCCGCAATATAGACAGGCCATAAATAAGGCCAATTGTCTGAACGCGGTTTCTGGGACCTCATCCACATGGTGGCACTTTGTGTCATCGGGTGTTTATCGCTTGTGTGATGTCCTGGTGTGGTAGAAAGTCAGTCAGTTAGTAAGTCCCTTTTAGGATAAAATTTTTCGCTTTTTGAAGCCTCACCCTGGCTCTTGCCAGGGGCCGCAATATAGCCAGGCCATAAATATGGCCAATTGGCTGAATGCGGTTTCTGGGACCTCATCTACATGGTGGCAGTGTCATCGGGTGTTTATCGCTTGTGTGACGCCCTAGTGGGGTAGAGAGTCAGTCAGTCACGGCACTAGCAATATCCCTATCGGCATTCCTCTCTCATCTTCAGCAGTCAGCGAAGAGTCCCAATTCCGATGGCGCCAGTAGCAGTTTAGTTAAATGTCCGGCCTGTCTTTCCTGTGAGTGTAGAGTGTCGACCAGATCCCCCGGTCACTCCCAGCTGTATCATTCCCTCCAGACAATTATCATCGATTCGTGCCTCCGCATTATTCGCTTGGTTCCAAAGAGCCTTGACCACATCTATCTAGTTTTTCATGCATAATTAATATGCACTGGTGCAGAACCAGACAAGTATACATACCCTTACGACATGCTTGCCCTCCCCACGCGTCCCTCACATGGGACCTCGGGACCCACACAGCGAAGTCAGCAAGTGAACAACTCTACGCCAGTGATACATCGGAAATCAAATTGAACAAAATGAAGAATATTTGATGCAATCTTTCTTTGTTAGTTGAGAAGAGAAAGAGAATTCTTGAAAGCTATATAAATACTGTCTTGATAAATGGAAGTGAATCATGGAAGCTGGAGATATGGTTTTATAGACGAATGATGGAAGAGACAATCTACATTCTTTGGTCATGTGATGAGAAGGAGAAAACTGGAGTACATCGTGACAGTAGAAAAGCTGGAGAGAAGGCAGAGGGAGACCGAGAGAACAGACGCTGGACAGTCTGACATCATGGCATGAAATATCATATGTGTCAGAGCTGACTGAAAGTACACGAGACAGAAGGTTGTGAATAGACATGACTACCAACGCCACATGGCATGAACTTTAAGAAGAAATAAATATATCGGGAATATTGCACTAGACCTATATTTGTATAAACCAATTTCCTAACCCTGGGTTAAAGGGTTACATTATAAAGGGGAAAACGAATAGGCCACACACGCCTCCTTGTGGTATTCGTTATTCTTCTTTGTTAATGCATGCCTTGCATGGTATAGCGTCACAAGACATTCTCTCTAAGTGGACGAACCATTTTATTTGCTGTCTTTGCACATAATTTAGAGTTGGTTTTGTGCCGCCTTTTTCTCTGATGACTTCTTTCCTGATTTGATCTCTTCTGGGTAACTCTCGAAGCTCTTCTCATTTCGTGGATACTAATTTTCTGGTTTGTTGTGTGTGTATGTGTGTGTTTGTTTGTTTGTGTATGTGTATGTATGTGTATGTATGTGTATGTATGTGTGTGTTTGTTTGTGTATGTATGTGTGTGTATGTGTGTATGTATATGTGTGTATGTGTGTATGTGTGTATGTATGTGTGTATGTACGTGTGTGTGTATGTGTGTATGTGTGTGTATGTGTGCGTGTATGTGTGTGTGTATATGCGTGTGTATGTGTGCGTGTGTGTATGTGTGTGTGTATGTGTGTGTGACCGACCATGTCTCGTTCTTGTAGTATTGTGTGGGAATTACCATTCCCTGTATGCGACTTTTCTTTGTACTGATCCGGATTGTCTTTTGATGTTAAAAAAAGGTTGGGGGGTTTGGGGGAAAAAAAAGGGGGGGGGGAGGGGGTACGGTTGCAGCTGTCTCAATATTTGGTTTGCTTTACTTCACCTGATGTTGATTTCATGTAAGGCACTAATTATAGTATTTATCTGAGCATCATCGGATGGAAAGAGCATGGAATACGGTCAAGGGACCCGTGACTCGGCAGATGTGCGTGCTCCAATTCTGAGATAAGAGAACTGAGGACGCACACAATTTGCGATGCAAGAGACTGTGTATTGTAGGTCTCAAATAAGGACATAGGCTTGTGGAGTACATATTTCACGGACACGGACAAACACACACATACACACACACACACACACACACACACACACACACACACTTTCTCTTTATCTCTCTCTCTCTCACAAGCACACACACACAGAGAGAGAGAGAGAGAGAGAGAGAGAGAGAGAGAGAGAGAGAGAGAGAGAGAGAGGGAGTCTGTAGAAGAGGAGGTATAGGGAGAAAAGGAAAGAAAGAACAAACGAACAAATTTTTTTAAAGTGTAAGATACAGACAGACAGACATATTGACAGACCGACAGGCAAACATACTAGCAGACAGACAGAAAGACAGACAGTCAGGCAGACAGACAAAATGAGTGGTAGATAGGTAGTTAATTAAATCGACAGACAGACAGACAGACAGACAGACAGACAGACAGACAGACAGACAGACAGACAGACAGACAGACAGACAGACAGACCGACCGACCGACCGACCGACCGACCGACCGACGGACGGACGGACGGACGGACGGACGGACGGACGGACGGACGGACGGACGGACGGACGGACGGACGGACGGACGGACGGACGGACGGACGGACGGATGGATGGATGGATGGATGGATAGATAGATAGATAGATAGATAGATAGATAGATAGATAGATAGATAGATAGATAGATAGATAGATAGATAGATAGATAGATAGATAGATAGATAGATAGATAGATAGATAGATAGATAGATAGATAGATAGATAGATAGATAGATAGATAGATAGATAGATAGATAGATAGATAGATAGATAGATAGATAGATAGATAGATAGATAGATAGATAGATAGATAGATAGATAGATAGATAGATAGATAGATAGATAGATAGATAGATAGATAGATAGATAGATAGATAGATAGATAGATAGATAGATAGATAGATAGATAGATAGATAGATAGATAGATAGATAGATAGATAGATAGATAGATAGATAGATAGATTAGATAGATAGATAGATAGATTAGATAAATTAGATAGATAGATAGATAGATAGATAGATAGATAGATAGATAGATAGATAGATAGATAGATAGATAGATAGATAGATAGATAGATAGATAGATAGATAGATAGATAGATAGATAGATAGATAGATAGATAGATAGATAGATTAGATAGATAGATAGATAGATAGATAGATAGATAGATAGATAGATAGATAGATAGATAGATAGATAGATAGATAGATAGATAGATAGATAGATAGATAGATAGATAGATAGATAGATAGATAGATAGATAGATAGATAGATAGATAGATAGATTAGATAGATTAGATAGATAGATAGATAGATAGATAGATAGATAGATAGATAGATAGATAGATAGATAGATAGATAGATAGATAGATAGATAGATAGATAGATAGATAGATAGATAGATAGATAGATAGATAGATAGATAGATAGATAGATAGATAGATAGATAGATAGATAGATAGATAGATAGATAGATAGATAGATAGATAGATAGATAGATAGATAGATAGATAGATAGATAGATAGATAGATAGATAGATAGATAGATAGATAGATAGATAGATAGATAGATAGATAGATAGATAGATAGATAGATAGATAGATAGATAGATAGATAGATAGATAGATAGATAGATAGATAGATAGATAGATAGATAGATAGATAGATAGATAGATAGATAGATAGATAGATAGATAGATAGATAGATAGATAGATAGATAGATAGATAGATAGATAGATAGATAGATAGATAGATAGATAGATAGATAGATAGATAGATAGATAGATAGATAGATAGATAGATAGATAGATAGATAGATAGATAGATAGATAGATAGATAGATAGATAGATAGATAGATAGATAGATAGATAGATAGATAGATAGATAGATAGATAGATAGATAGATAGATAGATAGATAGATAGATAGATAGATAGATAGATAGATAGATAGATAGATAGATAGATAGATAGATAGATAGATAGATAGATAGATAGATAGATAGATAGATAGATAGATAGATAGATAGATAGATAGATAGATAGATAGATAGATAGATAGATAGATAGATAGATAGATAGATAGATAGATAGATAGATAGATAGATAGATAGATAGATAGATAGATAGATAGATAGATAGATAGATAGATAGATAGATAGATAGATAGATAGATATCGAGAGGGTTGGCAGGTGCAGGAATACAAAGAAATCATAGGACTAGGAGCCCTAACGTAAATTTTTAAGGAAGGGCTTGACGAAAGCTTAAGACTTGATTGAAGGCGCAGTTATAACGATAATCATAACTATGTACTTGATGGCAAATACGTATGTTGCATAGAATATATCTGAACTCCATAAACAAATACTTTTTAAAAAAAAACCTCATATATATGTTCTTTTTTTTGGGGGGTGGGGGGTGGGGGGGGGGGGCTTTTATTCGGACATTTCCCTAACTTTACCTGGCATAGAATTCCCTAAGCACATAACAGAGTTTGTTATACAATCTTTTTGTTACATATCTTTCTTTTTAAATATTCAAGAGCTCTTGTGGTCACGTTTGCGACCTGAAGTCAGTCATGTTTATTCTTATCATCGGTGCATTACACAAACAGCTGCAAGACGTAAACGTGATATATTGACAGAATTAATTAACATGTGTTGCGTGCTGAGCCAGAAAGATTGAATCTTTTGATGAGGACAAACGTTACATTACCTAACCATACAGCATATCAAGGCCATATTCGATTGTTACATATTTTAACACGCTGGAGTGTCACGTAATTTGACCCAGACAAGCCACAAGTTGCTGGACTGAATTCCAACCATAATATACAAGGGATTTTAGAGGATCAAACGGAATAGAGACAATGAATGAGGGCCTTGTGTGACATATAATGGCGCAAAAGGACAGCGAATGAATAACTGAAGGAATATTATACTTGTACTAGTAAGTTACTAACGTCAGATGTCTGGGGGCGATTTTTCGGTACTTTATTAATAGGAAGTCCAACATTTTAGAGGGTGGTAAGACTGGGTTTCCTGGCTTTCTGATGGTTTCAACGACCCTAAAACATCGAGAACTGACCCAAACCCTAACCCATCTACGTCCCAGGAGAGAGTGCAGCCTAGGTCCCATGACTTCATGCAGCCTATCTACCACCCCCCTGAAATATTAGACTGTCCCGTAATATGTAGATTTCCCCTGTTTGGGGTGGGATAATAATAAAACACCGATTTTTATTTCTTTTTTCCTTCTCAAATAGGCTGGCTGTTCGTTGTGTTGTTAGTTATAGCTAGGCTGCATTATGTGTTGTCTTTCGGCTGAACACATCCGATTTCAGCAAAGCTGGTGGAGATTAGTGTGGGGGTATTAATATTATTAATAATAATAATAATAATAATAATAATAATAATAATAATAATAATAATAATAATGATAAAAATTATAATAAGGACCTTATGAGTACAGGACTGTAGGATACACCAGTCATAACCGTTACGTATATGCTAATTTTTAGCAGGTTAAACTGATTTGTGGCCATGGAAGTCATCTTTATCCACAACCTTCTGTCTTGTGTGCTTTCAGTCAACCTGACTCAAATGATCCTCCAAGCTATGATTTCAAACTGTTCAACATCTTTTCTCTCCGTCTCCTTCTGCCTATCCCCTCCAGTTTCTCTGTTGTCACACTGTACTCCAGGTTTTCTCCTTCTCACTACACGACCAAAGAATGAAGATTGTCTCTTTCTGATGTGAGCAGTTGGTTCTCTTCGTGAGTCAGTTTCTTCCTCATTACTCATTTTATCTGTCCAGGGCATTCTCGTCGTTGGTTGCTGGAGCAAAGTAGGAGGGCTGTAAAACCCTTCAGGTGCAACAAACAGAATAATCTTCGTCTGTTTTTGCAACCCCCCTTCCCCTCCACTGCTGGCTGCGTGGATTTTTATCATGGTATGGGGCGTCGCAGGTCGACCCAGCCTAAAATGGGTACCAGGATGGCTGTCCTGGGGAAGTAAAGACGGCCGGCGTAATGCTAACCACATTACCCACCCAGTGCCGATTGGTCTGTAAAAATATGGTACGCTCTTCCCATATACCCGCTGCGCCTAAGGCGTGAAAAGGGATCATTACTTTTTTTTTTTTTTTTACTCTGTACTCCCCCTCCTCTTCCCCAATAATTGGAGGCTAACAGAAAGCTGACATTACTATAAGGCATGTTATGTTTCACATACATTGTTACGAACCTTTCATAATTTGATCGCCCGGCTCGATGGCTTAGTTGGTTAAACCTATCTTCGCGGCGACCGGGTGACGAACTCCTTGTGGTCCGGGTTCACGCCGGGGGTAGGTAGCGAAGCCACATTTCTGCTAGATTTAGGGTATCCATCATGGAATCAAGGCCGAAGGGTTGCGATATCCATAGTACTGAACCAAAGGGTTAACAAATCATGGTTTCTGAATATAAAAAATAAAAAATAAATTGATAGGTGATGTGTCGACATCTTATAGGTCACTTTTACTTCCAGTGTCATTTCCTAGTGCCCATTTAGGCTGGATCAATCTGTGTTATCGCGGCAGCGTTTCTCTTCACGTTCACTGGCTATTGACTCCGACTGACAGTCTTGGTTGTTCGTCCACCGCTGGACTTCAGTCCTGTTGCATTGCTTGTGTTTTGCCTGCAGATCCCTTTTAAAGATTTGACTTATTTATATGGTTCTTCGACCATCAGGAAGGTTTACTCTGACTTTCAAGGAAGCTCTTCTATTTACTTTTACTAAATGCTTGTAGAAGAAGAAGAAGAAGAAGAAGAAGAAGAAGAAGAAGAAGAAGAAGAAGAAGAAGAACAACAACAACAACAACAACAACAACAACAACAACAACAACAATAACAACAACAACAACCGTTTCAACAACAGTAACAACAGCAACAACAAAGCAATTCACTTACGTTCAGTGGTGGTGGGGAAGGGGGAGGGGGGGGGATAAGGGGAGAAATAGTTCTATTTTTTTTCCACAAAAGGGGCCCCGGATCATATATAGGAAGCGGCTAACTCATTATACCGTTTGTTGTTTTATCGCTATTTTAAACGCAGATAAACAGTCACGCTGTCTACTGCTCTTCACCCTACCAGATCGTCGTATATTTAGCTGTTTCCATTTAGTGTGTCTCGTGTCTATGACTTATCTGTTGTTTCTAAGTCATCTGACGCAGAATCGCCATATTCTGGGCCCTCCTGTACCTACTTACAGCCCCTACCACCGGGCGTTTTGGGCCCTCGTGTACCTACTTATAGCCCCTACCACCCGGCTTTTTGGGGTCTGAGCCGTTCCTCCCTTCCCTCACACAGCAGTCACCGAAGAAGTAGAAGAAGATGCAGAAGAAGGAAGGGGAGGGAAGAAGGAGGAAGAAAAAGGAGAAGAAGAGGGAAGGGGAGGAGAAAGAGGAAAAGCATAATAATAATAATAATAATAATCATAAGAAGAAGGAGAAGAAGAAGAAGAAGAAGAAGAAGAAGAAGAAGAAGAAGAAGAAGAAGAAGAAGAAGAAGAAGAAGAACAAGAAGAAGAACAAGAAGAAGAACAAGAACAACAACAAGAACAACAGTTTCATAACAGTAACAACAACAGCAACAACAAACTAATTCACTCACTTTCAGTTGCCTTAGTGCAGCAATTATAAATACTTAAAATATGATGCACCATTCGGCCAGTCTAAATATTATCATTTCGAAGCACTCTAATCAAAACTGGGAGAATCAATATCTCGACATCACTTACTCGTGGAGACATAAGGTAAGGATCATTTGCACTAACAAACACAACCTACTTCAGGAATTATCAATAAGGATATTCTTTCCAGGTTACGATACCTTTCCTGCTCACAATACCGTGAGAAAAGTCATTTTATTTTTCTTTGTAAATAAATGTGTAACCTTTCGGAATTTGACTCCTGTGGGTCTAGGTGTATTAGTTTTAGTTTTATGATTTTAAAACTTTTCATAAATTGTAAAGAAAGGGCGGTATCTGAGTTTGTAATTTAAAAAAAATGGCAAAACCGTGGAAAAATGGTTAACATTTATAATTTTCCGATTAAAGGTCAGGGTTTAGAAATCAAAGGGTGATACTCCAATTCTGCATACTTGAGCATTTTTGATACCTCCTTCCATCTCACACCAGCGTTTCTAAATACTTTTCGTCAAGAAGTTCCTGTTCTAGTGACCTCGAAAGCAATATAGGTGAAGGGGTGAATGTGTAAGTAATCAGGTCGACGAGTTGTTACATGAGTAAACAGCACCCATAATAAAGTAGACTGTCCTTTTGTCTAATCAGTGAGGTTTGATTTGTCATGATCTCCCTATCATATCCGTTCTTGGCCGTGAAGGACGATTGTCCACATCTTCAGGGGTAGTGGGCATGTAAGGCTAGATCTATATTTTATAGATCAGCCGGCACTGTGTGCGTAAGGTGGTCAACGTCACGCCGGCTGCCTTTACTTCCCGGGACATTACCTGGTGCTCATTTAAAACTTGATCGACATGGAAGCCAACGTCGTTTGGCATGTCTGTCTGTCTGTCTGTCTGTCTGTCTGTCTGTCTGTCTGTCTGTCTGTCTGTCGAATCTGTCTGTGCGTGTGTGTGTGACTCTATGTCTGTCTTTATTTAGTTCCTATCAGTCTATTTATCCTTCTTTCTAGCTGTTCTCCATGTTAAACTTATGATTACCTCTTCCTCTTTCTTTCTCTCTCTCTCTCTCTCTCACACACACACACACACACACACACACACACATACAAACACACGACAGCTGTTTTTGTATACAAGTGCGTCCACTTAACTTTTCTTTTCCTACTCAGGTAGTCGACCTTGTCTTCTAACTAAAAAGACCGTGTCAAACTTTGTACTGGCGATATCGGCCTCCGTCACTACAAGAAACCCCAGCCACTTAACACAACTGACTGCTGGCGTCAAAGTGTATCAAGAGTATCACCACTTAGATCACTCAGTCACACGCGCTCGGAATAAATCGGAATATTAAGTGTATCACCACTAGGTCACAAAGTCGCGACATTTAGAGCTGACACAAGCCGGTACCTGGTTTAAACTTAGAAAACCCGTTTTGAAAGAAAATATCGCGGCGACAGATGTGACAAGGGCAGTGACATTTTAACATTCTGTTGTTAAATTTCAATCGTCCACAGAGTCGCTTCACTTCTTAAAATGATATACAATCAATAAAGCCGTTGATTGCTCGATAACGAACATTTAAGTAACTGAAGCTGACATCCTCTTCTTCTACGCCTCCTGCCTCCTCCTCTTTACACCATCACGGCTTTGTCACCAACGGGTGTTAAAGATAACAGAATCGACTTAGGTACCATATTTTAACCCTCTGGTTCTTTTCCTTTCACCTTAAATCCGTAAAGACAAAGGTAAAGTCGGGAGATGTGAACCAGCGTCATTGCACACGGTTATAAACCATAGGTGCTCTGCCACCAGTACGGACAGCTGATAAAAATTGTCCGCCTGTGTCGCCGTTCTCACGTAACTCTGTAGCTACAGCGATGTTCCTCGATCTACCCCAGTGTCAACTCTGGTAACCATGTCCTAGAGGCTGGGTGAACGACCTGAAATCCGCATGGGATACAACCCGACACAAAAAAGTAGTCCTTTTTGCCTTTAATCTCCTTTTCCAAAAACAATTTACACGTGTATGAGCATCTGGAAGAAAATCATGCCATAAATCCCTGTAATTAAACTTTCTACTAGGTCGACACAGCTTAACATGGGTAGTAAGCATTGTTCTGGAAAGTAAAGGCAACCGACGTGATTTGTACATCACTAATCGAGGGCTGATTTGTGTATAACAATATGCGTCTAGAATAAGTCTAGCATCATTTGCCAGATGCGCAAAGCATGAATGAAAGATCAGCCAGTGTGTAGATGGGCCGGGAAACGTGAACAGGACATGGAAATATTATTGGTAGTCTTAGTCGTAGTCAAAGTTTCAGTTCACAGCATCCCTGAGTGGAAGTCCAGGTCTCCATTTTAGAGAACCAAAGTTAGGCCCACTTCTATGTTGAAACAGGAACCCATAGCGGCCCTAATTAGCGCCGGAGAAATTATTTCGCAGAAGTTTACAGCCTAAAAAAGAAGAAGAATTTATTGCAAACCGATCACCTTTTGGCCGCTCTCTTCCGAAACATGCACACAAATTCTCCTCCCTAACGGTCACCAGCTGTAAACTATGGCGGAAAGTTACGGTGGTTTGTCTACTTCTAAACTTTGCGTGCATATACATTTTAAAGATCTGGTTTATTTACAGTAATTTACATGCTTATTGTTGGTTCCTTGCCTTTCTGTCAGATGGACTCCTACTTCAAAGGAAACGCACCTAAAAAGTCAACATTTTTGCGACATGATTGTTAGGGGGCGCTGAGTCTTGTCTCCCCCCCCCCTCAACTGTAGCCCCTGAATCCAAGCGAGGGGCATACAAAGTAAGTGCATAAGGCTGCTGCTAGAGACGCCAAAACCCAACTGTCAGTTTGCCGTTATAGGATGTAGTAGTCACTTATCAAGAGCTGATCGTACACTCACACACAACATTATTGCATAAAGTATTTTCTCAAGCCAAACTGCAGTCCAGCTAGGCACTATTTCCTGAATGTTATGATACAACCGCCGCTGGCACAAACATTTCACACGAAACACACAGCTCATAGTGCTGCACCTAGTACTTAATTTGGTAGTTTATGCAGCGATACTGTAGACTTCAGTCCATTTTACCCTTAACACACTATTTATAGACGTAAATCTAATTTCAAAGCTAAACGGACCGCCTTGCTTATTCACTTTATTGTCCGGAAGCCTTTTGGAAGGAGGGATACTGGTAGACAACGAGGGGAGAATTTTCACAGCTTTTTTACATGTCATAGAGAAGTGCATGCAAGCTAAACATATGCTGTTCGAACCAACAAATTGTGACCAAGCATGATGGGCACTCCAGTCATTCCTTCATTCATTGGCATATTGTCCTATTATATGTCACTTGGCTTTGCAGACTTCTTCTCCTTTCCGTCACATCCTGTGCAGTCATTTCGATAACATGGATGGTATCCAGTCGAGCACCTTTGGTTTCTCTCATCAGCGTTCACCTTGGGGTTTGTTTTGGACGTCCTCGTTTTCGTTAATCAAGTTTTCCATTTCATCTCTGTCTCTTCTCAGAATTTATCCAGTATTGAACTTTATCTTTCGTTTCATATCTTTAGTAGTTATGTAACTTTCACTGCAAGTAACGCGAGAAGTGAAAATTCATGACCTGATTCTAACATAACACTCCAGTCAGCAACGAATCAGTGATGACGATGGTGGGGAGGATGATGAGACTGTCGCTTGAGCTTTCGCTGTAGGTCATAAATCAGCTTTCTTCTTCTTCAGCGATCAGAGTTTGCTGTGCGTCTATTCTAAAATGGGTCATACCCATGAAGGTGCGTTCGGACAGACGGGGAAGCCACTTGTGTCTCTTGATCGCCCGCTAACTACCCATTCGTAGCCTGATTCTCGATAGTTAGATACTGGACAATACTCGCTTGACATTCGGCTGAGTTTGTCTCGACTACACTATCGGGGTCGTCTGCGTTTGGGTTATTAGCAGCCCGTGAGCACGCCATTGTTGGGGAGCCAGTTGTAGCATCCATTCGTAGAACGATTGTCTAGAGAACTGAGGAGAAAGCACTCTTGGTGTCCTTTTCAGAACACTTACCAAGCCTTGCCGGCTCCGAAGGGACCTAGCTTTCGGCAGACACCTGATAGGTACTGCCAGACAAGATGGGAAAAGCCAAGAAACCAGCCAAGACCGCCTCGCCAAGGAAGCCAGACCCGGCAGTACCAGAAACCGCAGCCAAAGACGACCAGAGCCAGGAGATGACCACCCAAAGACCGGTCAGCCCGACTCCAG
Organism: Candidula unifasciata; assembly: GCA_905116865.2. Classification (NCBI taxonomy): domain Eukaryota; kingdom Metazoa; phylum Mollusca; class Gastropoda; order Stylommatophora; family Geomitridae; genus Candidula; species Candidula unifasciata. The sequence goes on from CAJHNH020004002.1 coordinate 404,724, forward strand.
AAATCAATGCCGCAGCGGACACTTCCAGTACCTCTGAAGCCGAGAATCAAACCCAGCCACCAACATCCAGTGCCACCGGCGCTCCAACGGCCCAGTCATTCACGAGGCCACTGACAATCACAAACACGCAAGGAAGGACTCAGCAGCAGGGTAACTACTCATCTGACATCCCACAGTGTGCTCGGGGCAATAGGGAGTGGCACACTGCCGCGACCTGTCGTAGCAGGCCCATTATTCGCTACCATGCAGGGACGCAAGACTTCAAGGAGTGCCCCCTGGACAAAGTTGATCGAGATTTTAGAAAACCTAATATGAACAGAAGGTGCTCTAACTGTTCAGGACCACATAGCACCAGATACTAGGGCTGCCCCTACTTGAAAATCTGCAAAAGGCGACCCACTCAGCCAAGCACAGCGAGATCAAACCACAGAGCTAGCCCAGCCGCTAAAGACGGCGAAATAGCGCAGCAACTGTCTGAAATTCGGAACGAAATCTGCACGATCAACAGGCAGAAAGTAAACAGAGATGAAGCTACCTCGGACAGAATTGAGATGCTAGGCTTCATCTCCCAAACATTGGACGAACTAAAAGCACAGAGAACAGACAAACAAGCAGAAGCGGCCCAGAACACCAGACTACTGGCTGAAATTACAGAAGCGACTATAAAAATGCAAGACCTATTGGCGCAGCTGAAGACAGCACAAGTCCAGGAGGTAGCTCGGCGCCAAGCAGAACGAGAGGAACACCAGAGAGAGATGGCCGCTTTCAAAGAAGCTTGCGAAACAACGTACCGGCTGCTAGAGGTGAAACCAGACGCTGCAATGATAGCACTCAAAATGGAGAAAACCCGACAGAGAGAGAGAGAGAGAGAGAGAGAGAGAGAGAGAGAGAGAGAGAGAGAGAGAGAGAGAGAGAGAGAGAGAGAGAGAGAGAGAGAGAGAGAGAGAGAGAGAAGGCGGAACAGGAGTCAAGCATGCAAGAAGTCATGAAAGAAGCAGTGAGCGACATAAAAAAAACTCATTGAAGCCAAGCAAGACCCGACAGTAGAGGAAGAACAAGAAACTGAACCAGACTCTGAACCGGACTATTTTCAAGGAGATGAAGAAGAGGAACAGGAAGCAGAATCCGACGAGGAAGGCGTAGATGAACAGCCCGCGGAATCAGTACAAACCACGGACCGGAGCAGCGATACGGAAACGACCCCGGCCGCAGATGAGGTCACAACCTACGAAGAAGACAAAGAAGCGGTAGCATGCAAGGAGATAGAGGACAGAGAAGCCAGCCTACAAGCGCGGATCACAAATTATAACCAGCAGATGCACCCTCACCAACTCGAGCTGTTCAATAACACATTCAGAATACAGTTCTGCCAGAAAGAAATTGCAAGGGAGCGATCCCTCCCAGCCGCAACACTCAGATCCAAACGAAACAGAAACAACATGATGATGTATGACGCAAGCGTAGCCCTTAGTCAACTTAACGCTGCTCGAAAGGAACTAAGCAAACCAGCACCGACAAAGTAATTTCCCGCACTGACCCATCCAGAAGTCAACAGGACCCAACAGGTGAACTAGCCCGCCCGAGGTATGACGAAGCCAGCAACCAACCAGAACTGACCTAGCCGCCATGACACTTTCCAAATCCAGCTCACCGGACCACCTACGCAAACCAGCCAGGCATGACTGCTCGACAGCCAGATATTCTCCCACCCATCCCCGTACCAGGCCGCGCCCGGCACTCCCTAATTGTTTTTCTCAGGACTTTTAGTTTTCCGCTCCCAATACAGCCTACTTCACACCAACCGAAAGGAAAGGCCCAAGCATGAAAATCGGAACTCAAGGCGCAACCAAACGCCTCCAAGAAACAAAACGACCAAGAGTCAACCAATACACACGGACTCGATAAATTCACCGTTCAACCGGGAGCAGACTGAAATAGTCAAGGAGTTTTATTATTTTTGTTTTCTACAAAGTTCAAGTTCAAGAAGGTGCGTTCGAAGTCTTCACTGGTGCTCCATAGTTCAACTTGTAGAGACTCTTCTGTGGTCAGAGTTTGCTGTGCGTCTATTCAAAAATGGGTCATAAACAGCACGGTGCGTTTGAGGTCTTTACTGGTGCTCCATAGTTCAACCTGTAGGAACGCTCCAGTAGGCCAAATTGTTCTGCAGTTCGCTTTGGTGAGTCGCAGCCACATGCAGCAAGCAGAGTTAGCAAGTCTCATTCGATGTAGGCGTGCTGTTAGTTGACATTGTACGGTTCCGAATCAACTGAAGGACTAGGTCAGTTGTCGTGGACATCATTCTGATGTTGCTTTTGATTTCATAGATAATGTTGTGCTGTTTAGTACACGAGATGGCCTGGAACGACCGAATCAGCGTCCTCGAATTTGCCATTTGATTATTAAATTCAGCAGTTTTCGTTAAAGTTGTAAATAACACATCAGTCTGGCTTTAACACTAATGTATTCTGTCTGTGTTTACTCAACTTTTACAGAGGTATTTCAGAGCCAGTCAAGTTTTACATAATAAAAGTGGTCTGCCGATAACGGGAGAAGATAAGAATTATTTAGTGTAACCGATTGGTAGTGGGTAATTTTCACTGCTGGCTGCACAGAGGTCATGACCGATGATCGTGCAGAATGTTGGCCCTGGAGATTTGAACTGCTGTTTTATGTCCTTGACATCATCTTCAATGTTTTGCTACAAAGGCACCGGAAAGTGCGGGCACGGGCACTATGAGCCTCCGCCAACCCATTTTTAGGGACAATAAGCTCCACTACACTCTCCCCTTCGAAAGTCTGCAGGGTGGGGTAAACAGCTCCCATCCAATTTTTCTAAGGCACACACACATGTGTAAACATGCTTTTTCTATATACTTTTATACATTTCATATCACTATTATAGTGTACGAATGTAAGTCTATAAGTAAGTCACAAATGGTTGTTTAAAGAAAATAAAAAATAAAGACGATAACAACTTTAAAACCGTTTTTTTTTTTTACTTATACAATGTCACTTTATTTTTCAACATAATTTCCATCAACTTGTCCAATCGTTTTATCGGTCCTCCCAAACCCGCTGCATAGAATTGCGTGCTCTGTTTTTTAAACCACCCTTTCACTTCAAATTTAGCATCTGGGTCATTCGCCAAGGTGGGTTGTCAATGTATGCTGAACCACATGAACACCCTATTGCAGCTTCTACAGAGGCAACAGTTACTCGCCTGTTAACTCTAATAATCTCCTACACCCTCCGCACGGATGCATCTGTTGCAATCTCAAAAGGATGACCAGATAGGATTTCATCAACAATTTTAGAGTGTCCTTTAAAAAAATATTTACCCAGCTATACACTGCTTTACGGGGTAAACATTTGTTGGCATAAACAGGAAGCATTTCCCTATTAATGTCTTTGCAGGCAGCCCCTTTGCCCCTTCTTAAAACCACCCCCGTCCCACACAAAACACACATCAGCACGTTGTCCTTCAATGGTACACCCCGTAAGCACAGTCGCTATTTTGTTCTGTGTTGCGAATGCACAGGCAATACCTAGGTGCACGAAACGAAAGATGACACAAAGTTCAATGTTGCTGTCACCTAATGACACCTTTAGAAACCACCAACTAAATTTTCCTGCCATCCCTTAACCATTAGCGACTAACTTATTGACTTTCCCTCGTATTTATTTGCCATTCAGCACGTAATAATATGTTGCTTGTTGGCACCTTTCCGCCTCTCCAGACGATAAAGTGGGAGCTACCACCATATCTCCTCCACCACCATCCCCCCCCCCCTTTCCCCGAGAGAGATAGAGAGAATACACTGAACAAGTTAACACCGTGATTAACTTTCAAAATAAATAACGAAATTATGATATAACCAGTTAGGTTCATCCGTCTAATTAACATTGAATAATATGTTATTCTTTAGCCCCAGTTAGGTTACACTGAACAAGTTAACACCGTGATTAACTTTCAAAATAAATAACGAAATTATGTTATAACCAGTTAGGTTCATCCGTCTAATTAACATTGATTAATATGTTATTCTTTAGCCCCAGTTAGGTTACACTGAACAAGTTAACACCGTGATTAACTTTCAAAATAAATAACGAAATTATGTTTTAACCAGTTAGATTCATCCGTCTAATTAACATTGATTAATATGTTATTCTTTAGCCCCAGTTAGGTTCATCCGTCTAATTACCGTTGATTAATGTTATTTTTTAGATATGTTTTATTATTACCATACTTCGACATTGAAGGGAATGATGGAATAAGCTCAGACCCAAACACAAGCAGCAGTTACTCGCAAAATGTTTTTAACTACGATGCGTGTGTATCAGCGATTTTCCAGAATAAAAATGTGAAGTTCACACACAAGACGACACTGCAGAAATAGATTTCAAGCGAATGAAAGCACCACCCGATCAATGATTCTGCTGATTGTGAAGGGCGGCGAATGATGACAACTAATGTTTGTCGACAAGGCACAAAGTAGTGATGATATTTTCGTGAAGAAGGAGCAGCTAATAGAAAAGGGGAAGGAAAGAGAATGGACGCCACACAAAAAGTTTGGGAATCACTGCCTGAGAAGTTAGTGTGTGCGTTTAACAATTTCATAATCCTCGATTGCTACCATTTGATTAGCGCTGTTGACCGTTTGCCATTCTTCAGATTTGTCGATAGAAGTAAGAGAGTTGTACCTAGGAAGATACTGAGGCCTCGTCAGACAATATGGTTGCATTTGATGTGTTTTTCCTATTAACACTCTTGAGAAGAGATGAGATGCCTGAGAAAAGCCGTGAACTTAACCATACGTGACCTAGTTAAAAATGTTAGAAATTGTAGGAAAAACTTGGCACCAGACTCATTAACAAACAGAAGATCACATGGTTTGGTCATCTGGATAGATAGAATACAGCCACGGTAACTACTATAACATGTGCAAAGCCTGAACAGAAAGCGCCCCCCCCCCCCCTCTCTTTAAAAAAAAAGCTATCGTGGAAACATAAACAAAACAAAAAGAACAACCAGTTAGCTTTACATTATAGCAAACACGAATAACAAGTGAACGTTGAGGTAAGAGAACCTTCATCAGCACATGACATGAAAATGAAAACCACAAATAAGAACAAGAATACACAAAATCAATAGAAACGGAAATACAAGAGAAAAAAAAAAAAACAGTACAGACGAGACAGGCGGGAACAGGCAGGAAAGAAGAAAATCCACTGATGACGTAAACTTGTTTTTTTCTTTTCTTTATCCTTGTTCGTTCAATGACCTTTTAATCCGGATCATGGGTTCATTGCCGTAGTGTAAGACATACACAACCTACGACACTAACAACGTTGATATTCAAAAAAATAATTGGATACACATTTTGTTTACCAGACATTTAATGAAATCTGCGTCAATAGGTTTAACCTTTTGACCTGTTGCACACGTTGTAGAAATGAAAGTGGAAATTCCCTTCGTATGGTAACTGTACCAGTCGAACTTTCCTAGTCCCCTGTTGTTGTTTTTACCGGGTAAAGTCAGAGATTTTACCCTGTTATTATTTTTGCCGGATAACATCAATGACTTTGTTTTATTCTGTTTGAAACGATCATCAGCACCTGCAACAATATTGTAATAACATTCAGGATTATCATGAACTTCAACATCATAACCAACTTTAGAATCATCGTCATCTTCAGCATCGTCGCCAACTTCAACATCATTATCATCTCACTAATCATCATCAACACCAGTATCGTCATCAACTCCAGCATTATCACCAACTTCAGCCTCATCATCAACTCCAGAATCATCATCAACTTCAGCATGATCAACTTTAGGAACTCCGACGACTACAGCATTATAATAACTTTTTCATAAACACCAGCTTCTGCCCGATCATCAGCATCAGCAATACCGTCTTCAGCAGAAGAAGAAGAAGGAGGAGAAGAAGAAAAAGAAAAAGAACAAATTTTAGGTGACACTGGTAGATATGTAGCTATGTAGGTAAGTAATTGTTGCCCTTCAGTACTGGTATCCTTTGGAGTAACACCTCGAGAATGAGAATGAACGAACGAAAAAACTTTATATATACACACATACGTAATACATACACACACGCATCTACATACATACACAAATATAAAACACATACACATACATAGACATAAATGCACACACAGAAAACACACACACACATGCCTTTATGGATTTACATGCACACACACATTCCATACATACACACCTATACATGCATCCATGCATACAAACATATACAATCACATGTACAGACACCAACATATGCCCACAACCACACTTTACACTCACATGAATACATACACCCACACACATGCCTACATACATACATATACATGCATACATACATACATACATTTATACATAAACTCACATCTTTACACACCTACATACATACCTAAATACACACGCATTCACCCACATAATTTCACAGCTAAATATGCATACATACATCCACCAACATGCACACACATACACACATAGATACATATATAAATGCATACATACATGTCCACACACATTACATACATACACACACATGCATGCATTCACACATATACAATGACACATACAGATATTACATACGCACATGCATACCTGCATACATACATACTTGCATACATTATATACACACACCCCCACAATCACACATACACTCATATACTATCACACATACTTACAACATACATACATAAATACACACACATACTTACAAACATAAATATACTTTCATATATCCCACACATACATACACACACACACACAATCACACACATACTTTTATAAATACGTAAACACCCACACACCTACACAGCTACACACATACATCCACCAACATGCATACACATACACACATAGATACATATATACATGCATACATACATGCCCACACACATTACATACATACATACACATGCATGCTTACACACATATACAATCACACATACAGATATTAAATACGCACATGCATACCTGCATACAAACATACTTGCATACATTATATACACACACCCCCACAATCACACATACACTCATATACTATCACACATACTTACAACATACATACATAAATACACACACATACTTACAAACATAAATATACTTTCATCTATCCCACACATACATACACACACACACAATCACACACATACATTTATAAATACGTAAACACCCACATACCTACACAGCTACATACACCCACATACATTCATACATAAATACGTAAATACACACACACATACAAGAATAAAACTTTAGCAAATTGGCACAGTTATATTAGCTAACTCATACGGCTATCAAGTAACCTAAAGTATAGGAGATGGGTGTGTTTTTAGGCGTTATTCCGTAATGAACACTTGCAATAACATTCCCAAACGTCTCTGGTCAGGTCTATAATTAAATTCACCAGTGGTACCAGACTGGACAAGTCACCGGCTATTGCCACTTATAGGACGTGACCCTATGGCAATTCTCATCGCCACACGCTTTGTAAAATGGCCATTGTCCGTAACCTTTTATTGCTTGACCAGTACTTGACCTTCCGGCCCCGACGTAATACGAGTCTCGTTAAACAGTGTGTACTAATCCCCCCAACTTTTATACGGCCTCGTCTGTTGTGACGGAAGTTGAGACTTCTTGTCTCAAGTGAATATGTGGACGGAAAACTGAACAAGAAAGAAAATAAACATGGAAATTAGTGAAAAGCAGTATGGTTTTATAGAAGATTTTGAGATTGTAATCAACGGATTAACATCATGACGCACGGATAGTAACCCACTAGTGTTCCGTTCTTCCTTTAACTCAAGTTATAGTCCGAAGAAGCTCAGCTCAGGATACAGGCTCTGTAGCACCGGCGGGGATCCTGAAATACTTTGAGTAGATTTTTGACTCCATATTTTGCCCGGGCAGCGCCGTAAGGCTACTTTTTTTTATTGCCAACTACCAAGGGAATTTTTAAGTGGGCAACAATGCACACAGGCGTCCGATCTCACTACCCAGAGACCATGGGGAATTACTAGAAGTCCAAGTTAATGCGAAAAAGTCCCACCTCTTACCGGGGATTGGACCCAGAACCTCTAGCATTCGAGACGAACACCATGCCTCGAGACAAAGGAAAATGCACAAATAATGAAATATACACACTGCGAACATTAGTAGAGAACAATCGAAAAGCAGAAAGACATATATTTGTGCCCGGGCACAATTTGGAGTTAAAAATCTAATCAAAGTATTTCAGGATCCTCGTCGGTGCTACAGAGTTCGTGCACTGCGCAGAGATTCTTCCGACTCAGCCTTGAGGCAGAAGTAGAACGGAGCACTTATGGGTTACTACCCTTGTGCCATGATGTTGATCCGTCCTCTAAACCTAAACCTTTTCATTTTCACCTCTTTCCCAATCGGGCTAGCTCTTGCCCATTTTCCCGATAGCACCATATCTCGAACAAACTGGTGGCCGGAATTTCTCGGTCAAGGAGTAGCTACAAGGAAAGCTGTTGGCCAACGAACTAATTAAGCCATAACCTAGTTTATTTGAAATATCATCACTCACACCCGGCATGAGTGTTTGTTGATGCTTATCTCTGCTGTTGTACTGTTCCTGGTCGGTCAGTTCATCCATATTAACCGTATTTCTACTAATATATGGCTGATTACAGTCATTGACAAGCCAGAAACCAGTTTAACAAAAGACTGCGCATTATTCTGAAATTAATAATGTACTCTTTTGCACTTGTCAGTTTTGTGACTGGTCTCTACACCCCCTTCCCGCTCTATTTGTTCGATTTTGTTTTATTTACATTAACATTTTTTTTTTTCTAGTAGGTGTTTCGTGGATTGGTTTGTTAGTAGGTTGTTTTGTTGACTGTCTTGTTGATAGCTTGTTTGGGAGCTTTTTTGTTGGTAGGTTGTTTGATGTCTTGGCTTGTTAGTAGGTTGCTTAATGGCTTGGCTTGTTGGTAGGTTGTTTGATAGACTGGTTAGTTAACAGGTTGCTTGGTAGTTGGCTTGTTAGTAACTTGGCTTGTTGATAGGTTGTTTGGTATACTGGCTTGGTGATAGGTTGTCTGGTAGCTTGACTTAATGGTAGGATGTTCAGAAGATTTTCTTGTTTATAGGTTGGTATCTTGGCTTGTTGGTAAGTTTGTTAGTAGACTGACCTTTTTATAGGTTGTTTGGTATACTGGCTTGTTGTTTGTTCGGTAGCTTGGCTTGCAATAGGTTGTTGGGTAGCTTGGCCTCTTGATAGGTAGTTTGGTAGCTTAGCTTGTTAAAAGTTGTTTGGTAGCTTGGCTTGTAACATGTTATTTGGTAGCTTGGCCTGTTGGTAGGTTTTTAGGTAGACTATCTCGTTGATAATTTGTTCGGTAGCTTGGCTTGTTAATTGGTTGTGTGGTAGGTTGGCAAAGGCTGTTTGGTAGGATGACTAGTTAGTAGCTTGGCTTGTTGATAATGTTAGAGACCTTACATCTGCCGAAACTGGATATGACTCGTCGTGTAGGCCTGTATTCTATACACATTAAACCCAAGTACCCACAGAGCATACAATAATCTGTAATGCAAAGAATAATATATCAGAACACAGGTAACCCCTATTCAAAAGAAAAAGACATGAGGGCTTTACAAATCACGTATCACTCCTACCACGTTCCCAGGGATAGTACTGGGTCCAAACACACGCCGTTTTCGTGCAGCTCTTACCTCTGCCACTAAACTCAACACTTGAACCAAGCGGCGTCTATTCTATGCTGGGCAAACTGAGTGACGATAGATCAAACCACAACAACCAATGCAAACCAACCTTAGCTATCAGACTGACGATAATACCTTACTAGCTTCACACAAAACCTATCTCGGTAGGAAGCGGTATAAATCAAGAAAAATCAAGAATACTGCTAATGTCTACGGATAACATCCTACAGCACCAATCCTCGCTCGCTCAACTGCCCAATAAGCAGCTTGTGTCTCGTCTCGTCGCCCGCTAACTTTCCTTTCGTTGCCAGATCTCGATGGCTAGATACTTGACACCGATTCACTTGATATTCGGCTGAGTCAGTCTTGACTAGCTATTTGGGTCGGCTTCGTTTGGGTCATTAGCAGCCCGCATACGAACCATTATTGAAGCGATTGTCTGGGTACTGTTCGGAGAGCACACTTGGTGTCCTTTTTAGGATACCTAACAAGTCTTGCCGACCTCTCAGTTATCAAGCTTTTGCCAAGCACCTGATAAGCCTACTCACCCGCACTGACAAGATGGGACTTGGCCGCGGTAAAAACTGCCAGCAGAAACCGAGCAAGCGCCGAGATACTAGATCTACGTCGGCTAACAAGGAGGTAGCACCTGTCGTCGCACCAGCCCTAATGGTGCAGATGATGCCAGAACTGACAGATGTCTCTATCGAGACGCTAGCCTCGCCCACCCAGACGCCGTCAAATGTAGCCCCTATCGAGGCATCAGCACACTCAGAAGTCGCCCCAGTCGTGGCGCAGTGACACACCAACACCCGCCCACTCAGGCAGCAGCAGCAACCGAGAGCCCACATTCCAGAAGTTTTACAGGGCTCACGCTGTAATAAGGCGTGGCACATAGCCGCAACCTGCTGCAGCCGCCCAGGGGGCCGCTATTGTTCCAAGCCGCACGATTTCAAGGAGTGCCCCCTGGCCAAGGAGGACCCTGACTTCAAAAAGCCCAACTCCAGCAGACTATGCTCAAACTGTACAGGGGCCCACAGCGCGAGGTACCTGGATTGTCTGTACCTCGAAGAGATGAAGATGGCGTTGCCTAATGCCGGATCCAGACACCACCAGAGGTTCGAGGCAACAAGACCGAGCTCCACAAAAAGCCAACTCGCCCGCCCAACCAAAAGCAGGACTCCAGAGAAGAAGAAGGTTACCACCAGAGTCCCTGAATTGGTGCGCGCGCTCACAGAACTGAAGGCAGAACTGCAGGAAAAGAAAGCCACCGCCGCCGCCGAGAAAGCAGAGATGCACGAGTTAATCTCCCTGATGCTAGGAGAGATTAAATCCCTGAGAGAGGAAAGGTCAGCACAAGGCAAACTACTAAATGAATATCTAAACCAAGCCGCAACAACGAAAGAAAACTTCAATGCCTTATTCAATAGATTTGAAGCCGCCCAGGTAGCAGACGAAAAGCGCCGACAGGAAGAAGGGGAGGAGAGAAGAAAGAAGCTGGCCGAGCTAACAAATGCACGAGAAACAGCATTCCAAGAAGTTGCCAAACTAGTAAAAGCGAATGCAGAGGCTGAAGCAGCCACACAAGCAGCAAAGTCAGAACGTGCCCTTCTGGAGAAGGAAAAAAATGCCGCAGGGAAAACAATCATCAGGAGAGCTGACAAAAGTACTTCCACCGACAAACCAAAAGCAACGAAGCACCAGGCACAGATGACTGAACTACCAAAAAGCACAGACCAAGGCACAGAAACCAATAGCTTGGAACCAGAATATGATGATGAAACTGATTAGGAAGCCGACCAGATAAAATCCGATTAGGACACAGAATCCATTGACCTGGAATACGAAATCAGAAAGATGATGAACCTTCTCAAGACCACCAGGGAGGAGAGACGACAACTCGATGAAAAGATTGAAGAGAACAAAGACCTACTGGCACAGTTATCATGGGCCAAACTCAGACCCTACCAAGTGGAAGATGCCGAAGAGAGTTCAGGCGAAAAATCCTGGGTATTGGTGAAAACCAAAGCGCAGGAGGAAGCAGAAAAAGCACAATGCAGCGAACACCCAAAGGCAAGAGAGGTAGATGAGGAAACACAAACTACTGAGACAACTGACAGCATCAAACCCAACCCGTACCAGGACCCCATCTTTGTGGAATAAGCCAGCTAACCGACACGAGGAAACGCAGCCGACTAGCCGGAACCGAACCACAGCAGTCCCGCCCATATCCCGTACGACTGCCTACCCCGGCAATGCTAACTGGTCTTTTTCAGAACGGTTACCCCCTCCCTAGCATGCTGATGGGCATCTTACCACCCGAACCACGTCAGACAGATAGTCCAAAGCGCAGCAGACAAAGGAAAGCAGTAACAAAAACAAAAAAACTCAGAGGCAACACATCACAAAGATTCAACAAATAATAAACTACAATGAAACCAGGCCGACAAAATAACCAACGCTCAGATAGGAGCAGGTTAAACGCCGCTAAAGTTTGAAATCTTTTACAAAATCAAGATTAAGATTACTGTCTACGACACCTCGTAACACAGACTATCGGTTTGTTTGTTTGTTTTAGTATCCAGAAGCCATGAGTTGTTAACCCTTAGGCTCGGTATTATGGATATCGTAACCTTTCGGCCTTGATTCCATTTTAAATACCGTAAATCTGGTAGAAATGTGGCTTTTCTGCCCACCCCCGGGAGTGAACCCGGACCACAAGGAGTTCGTCACCCGTTCACCGCGAAATCCGGTTTAACCAACTTCGCTAGAGAGACGGGCACACAGACTATCGGTCACTGTAGTCTACACTTAACGCAAAAATTACAGTCTAACGGTAGCCTGTACTGGAAAATAACTCTCTCAATTACTAGCCGTCACTAGTTTTATTACAGTTCAGAAGAGCGTTCTTGCGATACTCGTGACTCAGCATGCGGAACACTCAGTCGGGTATGACTGTCACCTGTCCGTCGTAATGACTTGTTAATAAGTTGTTTAACTTGTTGATAGTTAGTTTGATCCGTTGTCTTGTTGATATGTTGTTTTGGTAGGTTTGCTTGTTGGTAGCTTAGCTTGTTGATGGGTGTTTGGTTGGTTGGTTTGTTGGTTGATAGTTTGAGTAGTTGATTCTGGTTTGTTGAATGTTTGTTGGCCTGTAAAATAGTTTGACAGTGCTCTTCTAATACGGCCTCTTTCCACTTTCCGTTGTTGTGGTCGTATTCATCAAAGACCTTTGGGTGGATTAACTTATGTGACATTAATTACGGCATTGAAATGGATTGTGCAATAGAACAGACAGAGAATCCATACATTGAAGGACCAATTCAGCGGGGGTACAGTAGACGTTCTGGCAGATGTTCAACACTGAGGGGATACAGACGGACTTATAATCAGGTTGCAGTTGGTACTATTACCATGTCGACTCTTTGTTGACTTTTGAAGAAAGAGACGGAGCAAGTGTGGGAATGTCCCGAGAAAGGTGGTGTTACTTCTTAATTTATTTATTTTGTTGTAAGAGTCTACTTGTGAACTACGCTCTTCTTCTCTTTTCCTGTATTCCTTATAAGGTATAGTGGTACAAGATATTCTCTCTAACTGTGCCAGTCATTTGATATGCTGTCTTTGTATGTAACTTAGAACTGGTTCTGAGCCAGTGTGTTCTCTTATGACCTGACTCCTGATTGTATCTCATATTATCGCTCCTGCAGCTCTTCTTTTATTGCGATACAAATCGTGTTTCTCGTACACTGGAGCTGCCGACCAGGGTCGCCATGTTTCTGTATTTTGAGACAGCGATTTACAGAAGAATTTACATGAGCTTACGGCAGTACTGTCCAGTTATTACATGTGCCACGAGAAGTTTTAGGAAGTAAACGCGACCGGGTATATATTGACCACATCCTGCACTCAGTTTGTTTGGTCTGTAACAGGTTTGTACTATATTTATCTACCCTGGGAGCAGTCGTGGTGTAGCGGCTGGACGCTCGCCTGCAGATCCGATAGTCCTGGGTTCAGATCCGCATGGAGCTGGATTTTATCACACATGACCTTGACTAACAGGTCGACCTAGCCTTGAAAGAGTATTAGGTAAAGACCTGAGAAGTAAAGGCGGCTAACATAATGTTAAACAAATCATCCATCAAGGATTGCTGTATACAAATATGAATTTACTTTCATATGCCCTATGTGTCATTGACGTGTAAAGGGGCATTTACTTTACTACCATCTACCCGATACACCTCTACCATCTACCCGGTACACATCTACCATCTACCCGATACAACTCTACCATCTACCCGGTACACCTCTACAATCTACCTGGTACACCTCTACCATCTACCCGATACACCTTTTCTATCTACCCAGTACACCTATACCATCTACCCGGTACACCTCTACCATCTACCCGGTACACCTTTACCATCTACCAGATACACCTCTACCATCTACCCGGTACACCTCTTCAATCTACCCGGTACACCTCTACCATCTACCCGATACACCTCTTCTATCTACCCAGTACACCTATACCATCTACACGATAACCTCTTCTATCTACCCAGTACACCTATACCATCTACCCGGTACACCTCTACCATCTACCCAGTACACCTCTTCTATCTACCCAGTACGCCTATACCACCTACCCGATACACCCCTACCATCTACCCGTTACACATATACCATCTACCAGGTACACCTCTACCATCTACCCAGTACACCTCTTCTATCTACCCGGTACGCATATACCATCTACCCGGTACACCTCTTCTATCTACCCAGTACACCTATACAATCTACCTGGTACACCTCTACCATCTACCCGGTACACATATACGATCTACCCTGTACACATATACCATCTACCCGGTACACCTCTACCATCTACCAAGTACACCTCTTCTATCTACCCGGTACACATATACCATCTACCCGGTACACCTCTTCTATCTACCCAGTACACCTATACCATTTACCCGGTACACCTCTACCATCTACCCGGTACACCTCTTCAATCTACCCGGTACACCTCTACCATCTACCCGATAACCTCTTCTATCTACCCAGTACACCTACACCATCTACCCAGTACACCTATACCATCTACCCGATACACCTCTACCATCTACCCTGTACACATTTACCATCTACCCGGTACACATATACCATCTACCCAGTACACCTCTTCTATCTACCCAGTACACCTATACCATCTACCCGGTACACCTCTTCTATCTACCCAGTACACCTATACCATCTACCCGGTACACCTCTACCATCTACCCGATACACCTCTTCTATCTACCCAATACACCTATACCATCTACCCGGTACACCTATACCATTTAACCAGTACACCTCTACAATCTACCCGGTACACCTCTTCTATCTACACAGTACGCCTATACCATCTACCCGGTACACCTCTTCTATCTACCCAGTACACATATACCATTTACCCGGTACACCTCTACAATCTACCCGGTACACCTCTTCTATCTACCCAGTACACATATACCATTTACCCGGTTCACCTCTACGATCTACCCGTTACACCTCTACCATCTACCCCCTCACCCCCACCCCTCCCCCCCCCCCTATCCCCAAATAGGGTCCCGAACAACCACGGAGAACTTCCAACAGACAATGTTTACATTCGGGAACAAACGGTCTCCCATAGTGGCACAATAACACCCAGCAGACTTGACCTTCTGTTGATCATGAGACGGGGGCGTGATAGGAAACTCCAACGTACAAGAGAGAGAGAGAGAGAGAGAGAGAGAGAGAGAGAGAGAGAGAGAGAGAGAGAGATGATTTATTTTAAGCAACATTTAGTTACTTTGACCGGGCGTTCAGGTGTCTGTGTTGATCAAGTAGTCTGAGGCATCTGTAATTGATTTATTTTCTCCATACCTGCTCGTTTGAGAATACAGTTTTGATGTAGGGTTTCCAACGCATTGTCAGTGCGCCTAAACCAATCCAAACATCTACTTTTCCGTGTAACGCCTTTAGAAGTATTCTGCTGTGAAAAGAAAAAAAAAGTGTTATAAGTGTTATCTATAAATACAAATACGTGTCATAATAATATAATAATATTAACAATACTAACAAATCTTCATACACATAATATGTTGTAGTGTAGCGGCTAGACGCTCGCCTGCCTATCCAAAGGTCGTGGGTTCGAATCCTAACGGATCCGAACTTGTCTTTAGAATGACGTTCGCTCCTAGGTCCACCCAGCATGTAGTGGGTACTAGGTAAAGTTCTGGGAAGTAAAGGCGGCCAGAGTGCTGCTGACCACATCATCCAACGAGTACCGATGGCTCTATAAATTATACGTCTAGCACGATATGCTTGACGAGTCTGGGGTATCAGATAATAGTAGTACCTATGGCAAGGTGACCGTCATCGGTTTAACACTGCCACTCAGCTCTCTGCTGTGCTCCCATCAGCTGTCAGCAAGTGACAGCGGCACCCCCCCCCCACCCCTTCCCTGGGGGTAACAGCTTGGACGGGCTGGCTAAACCGGGAGAGGGTAGCCGACCTGGTTCTAAACCACTCGGTGATTGGGTTATGCCTACCCAGCATGCAAAGCCTGGACTCGGCGGATTGTGCGGATGAAGCCTGTTTTTGGTTCAACAGTCACAAAAGGCGATTACTAGCAGGCCCTGTGGAGAACTTGGAGCAAGGCAGGGCCAAGAAGCCTTTGCCTCCACTGCACCTAGGTCCATTTCCAGTCGTCTTTACAATGTCCCGGATAAGATGGACACAGGCGAGAGGGTGAGGTCGACGAATTGCGCAACTCTTTCTCATTTAAATCCAAATCCTTGCACAAGTCCCTTACAACCAATTATCACCCACTTGTCATCCTCACAATCATTGATCATTGCTACTTTGGATGGAAAGTGGACTTCATCACGCGTGATGGACGAACAACAACAGCAGCACCGTATGCCTTATTCGCCTGAGGGCGTGGACATTTACTTTTACATTATGAGAGATCAGAGTCTTGCATATGTACCGACACACTTCGGTTTCTTTCTTTTGTTTTCAAGTACTGTTTTTAGCAGGAAGGACCTAACGCCTTCATACCTTTAGGCTTAGATACATTTTAGGGAAGCTCAGCTCCCCGCCCTCCCCCCCCCCCCCCCACAGGCCCCCACCTCTGATTCCCAAAAGTTTTCGTCTGTGCTTTGCTGAAAAAAGTATCGTTCAACCAACATCCACTGAAGAAGGCAGCTTTAAGTTATAATTGTGACTAGTTTAATGTGCGCCACATAAAATGGCTCAGCATTGCACAACACCAAAAGCCCTAAAACGGATTCCTGCAGTGTTGACGCGATCAATGGAGACAGTCCTAAATACTCTCCCGACCGGCGACAAAGTCGTCTATCGTCGAGCCAATGGGTCACCCTGTCGCCGATGATAATTCCCGATAGTTTGTCTGCACCCTGTTCTTCTCAAACAGTTTGTAAA
Source organism: Candidula unifasciata (assembly GCA_905116865.2). Taxonomy (NCBI): domain Eukaryota; kingdom Metazoa; phylum Mollusca; class Gastropoda; order Stylommatophora; family Geomitridae; genus Candidula; species Candidula unifasciata. The sequence continues at coordinate 421,921 of CAJHNH020004002.1, forward strand.
CTTGCTGACACGAGAGCGTTTCGTAACATTTGAGATGACCTTCAGGATGTTTCCGGGTTTACCTTCTATACTGATACGCCAAGGTGTCGCCCCGGATTTGTAAAATCCCTAGCTGCGGGTTCACTTCCTAGATTGTATGCTTGGTCCAATCAACAGCTGCCGACTCAACAAGACTCACAGTAACTAGGGACACCTTAAAGATAAGGTTAGCGCACTGCAGCTTGTTAAAAACAGTGTGTGACACAAGGAGAATAAGAATGAAGCAATAAAAACAAAAGTATGGATTTGTCTATTCGCCTTGCTCTTGCCCCCCCCCTCCCGCCCCTCATCCCACCTCTTTCCCCCTCTCCCAACAATGGTGGTCGGTTTGATGTTGATCACAACACCAGTCTGCATATAAAAAACGCTAGCATCATTTGCCCTGGCGCCACTGTCTTGAAACTGGTCATTTACTTACCCTACTTAGAGTGCGGTACTGTGTTTTTAACTCAACCCAAACAGAGAGAATTCCCTTGTTACCAGAAAGTCAAATGGAGGTTGGGGTTAGGGTTAGGATCTGTGTCAGTCCCTACCGCCTCAG
>CAJHNH020004002.1:427500-432500 GCA_905116865.2 Candidula unifasciata
GCTGTCCTGAATATTATCTTTCAGTGACCGTGAATTCTATACACCCCTCATCCTTCCCCTGGGGTTATAAATCCCCTGTTCAGGTGAACACATTAAGTGAGCACATGGTGGGCACACAAAACGTAACAGCATCCCTGCACATATTTTGGCATCATTTCGCACAGTCCAAACTCATATTTTGGCTGATCATGGAAACAATATAATTACATTTCATTATAGCAAATGTCATGGTTCACATCTTATTTTATACACATGAAAACATACACTGAAAAACATGTGACACAAACATACAAGAAATAGGAAAAGTTTAGCAGTTCCCTAACTGAGATACTGAATACTCACAAAGAACTATTTCAAGCAGAATGTGCAGACAAATTAGGAAAAGGTAGTATAGACTAAGCTTAACTCCCTAACCTAAGTATACAAGATTACAATTAATATTTTCTCTTACCTGGGAACTTTTCCATCTATCGCCAAACCAGAGTACGACAGTAAAATATACCTTTACGTCGACCTGTGTTTGTTTGCCGGCAGGCTGCGATTAATGACGGGAATTCCACAGGCTCGAAGTATAAGTATCAATCTATTGTCCAAGTTAAACTCCTCCCTTTACTTAGTTTTTACCCAAGCCTCAAGATGATGGCTTAAGCTCCGCCTCTGAAATACATATCAAATCAAATTAGCTAACAAGTGGCCTGTCACTCACAGTGAACGGCCTACAGTACGACCTTGACCAAGATAAAACATTCCTAATTGCCAAAAACCTGTTCTCTCCAGAATTACACTGACGTGTTAAACTTTAAACTTCTCGTCGCCTCAATGTCTACAGTCCGCTCAATTCGTGTTAGCTAATCTTTATGACCTACGGTCCAGCTCAGGTGTGATGCTAAGTTCCCCGTTCGCTGGCCTCTACAGTCTGTGGTCAGGAGATAACATTCTGACACTGGCATGAGAATAGAATTCCTAGCTACAGTGTAAAGTTTTAGGTAATATTACCCAAGGTTCAGTCGCTTTGTCTGGACTAAGGACTGGAAACATTTAAATCAATACGGTTTAAAGTAACATTTGGTTTAAGGGCATAGTCTCTTGTCTCTCAATAACCAGAAGAACTTATTACAAGTACTAACTTCTGGAATCACTGAGATCGTATCGTGACATGTATACTTCGAAGTCAGAATCCATCTACCATATCTGTGTTTATTTCATTCAACAACCGACATCACAGCACTCAGAAAATTTCCATAAACACTCCATCCTCATCTTCAGCAGCCAACACAAAGTTCCAATACCAATGGTGCTTGTAGTAGTCTGATTATATGTCCGTCTTGCCTTTCCTCTGAGCGTCAAGTATAGGTCAGATTCACTCGTCACCCCTCGCAGTACCAGTCTCACCAGACTGTCATGATCAATTTGCTGTTGCGAACAGTACACAAGCTCTCATAAGGCCTTAACCAGTCTGCATTATCATGCATCAGTATTCCACCAAGATGTATAGAGCAGGCCAGTACGACCGCTTGGTTATTTGTCAACGCACTAGCATGACCCGGTGAAAAGATCCAGACAAATCTCTTCAAACATGACCTCCGACGTGAAACATGTCACCCTGCACGAAGCATACTTGTCCTCACCTTCATCGTGATGCTTTCTGAGTCAGTTATAATCACTATGTATGTGTGTGCGCGCGCGCGCGCGGGCGTGTGTGTGTGTGTGTGTGTGTGTGTGTCGTGTTCTCTAGCCAGCGAAAAACTGCAGTGACCGCCTCCACCTCCAGTCTTGAACTGGCTGTTGTAGTATCATATGCGTCGACCATCAGCTTTTGCTAAGAACCCCCGGGCACTTCTTTTGCCTCTTGACTGACAATTAACCATAAATAATCACATCACGCCAGCGTTCTCTTGAATAAATTGCTGAATGCCCAGCTCAGGGGCACCTGCTGGCCACTCATTTCACTGACAGCCGAATGTGATTATGACTGCCCAAGTCTGAATGTTCTGCTGGCTTCCTGACCCATACCTCTTCTCGCCCAAAGTTCTCCAGGGTGCACATCAGCATGATTGTGTCCCGCCCGAGGAATTCATGACCTCCTTCTTATCAGAACCTAAACTGCATCCAAAGCTACGTTCAAATGGTGGTGTATACTGCAGTTACTCTGATGCGTGACTTAGCCTGCATCACTTTGAGTCGATTGCAGTAGTCGATAAACCAAGGATGTCTCCCATACACGGTACTGGGGTGTCTCTAGTACATCCCAAAACCACAAAGCTGAGTTTCGTATATGCTCTAGTTTAACCTGTTGACTCTGAGAACGTGAGCAGTGCTAGTCCGTAATCATTCACTGAGTGGATCAAGTGCTGATATAGTGTGACAAGCATTCTCTGCTGTATATCCATTGCAGTCTTAGTTTGAAGTGCATTGATTCCTTTTTGACATTCTGTCACAAATTCTGTCCGTGGTCCTTAAAGGACAGACTCCTGTCAAATGTGATTCCCAAATACTGCAGTTTGCTCTCTCTCTCTCTCTCTCTCTCTCTCTCTCTCTCTCTCTCTCTCTCTCTCTCTCTCTCTCTCTCTCTCTCTCTCTCTCTATTGACGTTCATACCATCTATCGTGAGATCTGGGACATCAACTTTAACATCTTGTTATCCAGAGAACACCAAAAAATAGACACCTTTTCTGGGTGGACGAAAGCCACTGATTTTTCTGTGTACCAGTCATTCACTTTGTCTGCTGTCACTTATAGCTCCTGGGCTGTTTGCTCTATCTATCAGAGAGGAGAGGAAACGTTTGTATCCAAATAACAAGATCTGTAAAACGGACACGCATGCACAACTGAAGTTCTGAAGCACGGCTAATTTTTAAAAGTAGACGCACAGTCAGAAATTTCCGCCGGAGTTCACTGCCAGTGAGAGCGAAGCAGAAAAATGAGGAGGAGGAGGAGAGGAAAAGAAGGAGATGATGATGATAATAATAGAAAGCAAGCCACTAGCTCAACACAGTGCGCAGACTGAGGATTTAGGTAAATGGAAGTAAAAGATCGGTTCTTTTCTGTTTTTTTTCACATCACGAGGCTTCGAGATTTGGTAGGGAAATTCTCGGACCGTCCCATAGCAAAGGGAGGAGGTTAGGGTTAGGCTTAGTAGTAGTCGCTATTCATTTAACACTAGCCCTAACCCTAACCCCTTTATACTACTGGACAGTCTGGAGACTTCCCTTCCAAATCTCAAAGCCGAGATGATGTGATAAAATAACAGAAAAGACGCAAAGGGTCTTCTCTCACCATTGGCCTGTTGGGCAGACGATGCTGGACGCATAATTGTTTAGACCGGTCTCTACTGGGTGGATGATGATGTCCACTTTACAGAACCTTGTCATTTCTCTCCAGGATATTTCCTGACATCCATTTTCAGCTGGATCTGTCTTATGCCCTTCCGTTTGTACCACTTCCCTTTCCCTTCCGATCCGTTTCTGAGCTGCAATCGGAAAATCTGACATCCTGAGATGAAAAAATCTCAACCTTTATGGCAGAGCAACAAGGAAAATCCCAGATACTCAATTCAAGCTCTATGAAAGGTACCCGTAACCCGCCTGGTGTAACCTGCAGTCCAGTGCGGGTACGCATGCACGTAGATCCGTCTGCTGCAGTTGATCCCTTCCACGATTGTAAACCACAGAATCAACACATCGAGAAGAAGTATGCTGCACGTACCAATCCCTGTAATCCTCGTTCACCATTAAGTTATACTGGGCACGCCGACCGTTATGAATTACCCTGGTCTGGACCAGGCGGGGAATTGTCTGGGTCCTTCTAGGTCTTTTGAACTATCTATCACGATGCAGACTCGAACACACGACCTTCAAACTACTGTTCTACGGCGGCTCCATGACTAGACAATGTAGCCAACCGGCTTTAGGAATTGGTGCGATTAGTTCACAGCCGAGCTGAGCTTCTATCAGGGCAGCCTAATCTCGACCCGCCCTTAGGTCGATCCTTGTCTAGACAAACGAGGCACACGCGGGTATCACAGACGTACAGACAGGGCTGGGTTTGGTGTAGTGGATTCGGTGAGAATTGCCGGAAGTTGCAGCGACATAAATATGTCTGGGGCGCAGATGTGGATGCTTTCAAAGGGAGCAAAATGTGTGAGGTTCATACAGAAAGTGGCGCGAGAGCCATATTTTTAGTATACACAACGGCGCGAACAAAAAGGTCAGTTTAAATTGTACTTGGAATTAAAGAAACAAAAGGAGACGCACTGTCGTCGATGTGATCATCATCATCATCATCATCATTATCATCATAGCTTGAGTCAACTGCTGTAAAGTTATGTTTGTTTGTCCACTTCTGGACTTTTGTCTTCTTGCAGAACTTGAGTTTTGTGCGGACATCAGTATTACAGATCTGGCTTATTTGTATGCAGACTGTTGATTCCTTGCCTCTCTGGTAGATGCACTCGAGCTTCGACGGAATCACCTCTAATTCATTATACTATGCTTCAGGACTGGACATAACAAACGTAACAAGCACAAGCACAGGCTTTGTCTATGTGGGTCCCCATTGTGGCTATGTGTGCTGTGTGTTTAGACTACAGACCCTTGTACAATTCATTAAGAAGGTAATATTGACCCAATTAGTCAACAATGCACTCACAATGGAACTATAAAGGAACTCATAAAAACAAAGTTTATCAGAAGAACTTGTCTGTCAGTATAAATCAGAAAGCGAACACAAGAAGAAGAAGAAGAAGAACACGAAGAAGAAGATGAAGAAAAAGAAGAAGAAGAAGAAATCACCCCTTATGACATACCTGTTGGAGGGCACCGAGTCTATCCCCCATCCCCTAGGGGGCCTCGGGACAACAAGGGAAATAGCTAGATACAACGTCCAGATGTGAGGAGCAACTGGTAAGGTTTCTATGACTTCAAGCCTTCAGAACAGCACATCGATATCTCTGGCTTAGAGGGAAGCGTTCAGAGCCGGAGCGAACATTAATACTATATAAA
>CAJHNH020004002.1:437500-470000 GCA_905116865.2 Candidula unifasciata
GGTTCCCTAACTCATTCTTATTGTCAATAATGTTTTAACAATCTACGCCTTCTGGTTGGGTCTAGCATAAGAGCCGATACGGATTCTCTTGTTGCTTTATTACAAAGAGTGGTTTCAGACCTGCTTCAGTACTGCTGTACTGTCTCGAGTTAGGTGTTGTTGAGTACTTTTCTGACATACAGTAGCCAGAAAATAGTTCATCATGCTTGGTGATTCTGGCACTCCTTCAGATAGACCAACACAAATCATGCAAGCAAAGGGACACAATGATTAGCTAACAATTTAACCTTGTACCCTGTTCACTCTCACTTCACAATACAACATCAGTCAAATGCTCAGATGATAGTGTTGGGCTAGTACACACCCAATAGGGCTGCAAACATTTAACAGGAGTCTTAGCTACAAGGCGTGATAGTGATTGATTCAGCTGAATACTTCTGCAGTAGTGGCAGCGCTAGACTGCCTATCTAGCCAAGAGAGTGCGAACCATCTGTCCTTTTCCATAATAAGGTACCTAAACTCACACAGTATGAATACATAAGTTTGAAAGATTTAAAGCAGTAAAAACACAACACAAAATTCCTTTTTCTGACACCCGCCAGTCTGTGTTAACAGTGATTCGGGCGGAAGTTACGTCACTCTGGTTAACTCCAAACGTCGCACGACACTTAGCCTTAAACTGTGATCTGGGTCAGCTCGGGCGTACAGTTTCTACCCCACTTAACTGTATATACATGCATAGGACATGTCAACTCATATTTATAAAAAGGGATACATGAAGTCCAGTCTGTCTGGACCAACCATTGGGGAATATAAGAAGATACCCCATCGGCCTGTAGATGAACGCGTGGATCTGCGCGTTCCTGCAGTTTAAATCGTCTGACGGCTATGCGCAGTTGTGTCACATAGTCTCACCCGTCTCACACTCAGCTGCAGGGCAGAGTACTACAAGTATATCAAGAACGAGGATTTAAATTTAGGACATGCCCAGTTAAAAGCGGGATAAATTCCTTTCGCGAATAAGCGGGAGTTCTGCCGATGAAAAAAAAATCTCCTAACTCTTAAAAATCGAGACATCCAGCGCCATATGTTGTAGTTTATACACCTCCTTATAGTGCAATACTATCGTCTGGAAAGACGGAAAGGTGCTAACAACACGTCATTCAAAATGCAATCGACCCACTGCCGTTTTAGAAGCCGCCTCGGTCACGCACACACAAACACACATACACCTCCATTCTCAAACTAAACGTTGAGATGTCATATGCCAGGCTTTATTACACTAAGCGACATCGATTCGTTTTTCCTATGAACCCCCATTGTCTTCGTCTGCCCTTCAACACAGTCATCTGTATAGACAATCACATCACTTTGCGGGAATTGTCTTGAATCATTTGTTGAACTTCTGATTCTGCAGCACCAGCTGGCCAGTCCCTTCACTCGCGATCTAGTGTGAACCCTACACAAGTCTGAACTTGCTCGGACACTATGACCTACTCCTTCCTCGCCCACATTGATTAAACTTGCACACATTGTGTCTTCAGCTTGTGCCATCCAAGACCTTCCTCTTTTCAGTCTTTGACCCTTAGCTCTACTCAGGACTTCATGCAGAAGGTGCTTCCTGTGTGCATCTACTCTGAGATATAACTTTGCTCGCAGAACTGAGCCTATCTGCAATAGTTGGCAGTGCAAGTATATAAATATCGCATAATACTACCGGGGTATCTCGTGTACATCCTAGAATTACCCAAATGGCTTCTTCTGTTTGCGTTAAAGTTTCATCAGCTGACTTGTTGATATGGTAAGCATTTCAAGTCCATGATGTGTAATAGACAGGATCACGTGCTGGAACATCGTGTACAGCATTCTATGTTCTATGTTCATTGCTGTCATAATCTTGAGAGCACTGAGTTAAATCCGGTGCAGTAAGTCGGTCCTCTTGACTTTAAGTTTAGGTGCTTCCAATTTCACTTGTGCTGTGTGTTTTGGGAATGCGTACCCGGATTCAAGTAATTACTCTCTCCTAGAAAGGATCTGGAAAAATGACACATACATAAATCAGTCAGTACAGATTTCATTTTTCCCCCCCTCAAACTACATTACCCTTTAGTTCTAAAATCCGCATTCTTATTTCACCTGATGTCACAATTTCATTCAATAGTTTAGAGCTTTCACTGAGCCGTTTAACGGCTGCCTAGCTATGAGATATCCTTGCAGTTGTTTATAGCTGTGACGTCTGCTTCTGACTTGAGCAGATCTGCTACCGTTCACAACGTGGACAAAAATGGGTTGTCACTTACAAAGTGGTCTTCTGTTCTCACCTGATTCTTAGTTACTGGACTTGACCACCAGCCTTCTTGGAGACATTTTACAAGACATCGTACGAAAGATGTTATTGTGATACAAATGTCAATAGCCATGACATTGTCTAGTTACCTGTCGATATACTTGTTAAGGATATCAAGAGTGTAAAGCACCTGCCCTCACAGTACAGAAAAAAGCGGCGACCTCATAATAACAGTTTAAAGATGGCTATCCCACTTTTGTCATGTACCAAAGAGGAACGGCATTCTGCTATCCGTTTTTAAGTGTGTGTTTAAATGGACAGATAAAACGAGTAACAAGGACTGGCTCACGAAGAGAACTGATTGCCAAAATCAGAAATAGACAATCTACATTCTTCGGTCATGTGATGAGAAGGAGAAAACTAGAGTACATCGAGACAGCAGGAAAGTTGGAGGGCAGGAGAGGCAGAGGGAGACCGAGAGAACAGATGCTGAACTATTTGACATAATGGCACGGCGGATCATCTGTGTTGGAGTTGACTGAAAGTGCACGAGACAGAATGTTGTGGATAGACCAACCTCACACGGCATGGCCTTCTAGAAGAAGAAGAAGTACAGCCAACAAGAACCGCCGAAACCTAGTAGCTAGCTGTTTGCTCCGCCTGTCGGTCCGAGGGTTTTGGTTTTGATAAAATCGTAATCTGCATGCAGAGTTCGTGGCGACTAAACTATCCTTACGGCTTTGAATCCCAAGCTAATCCCACCACCCTAACCTCTTTTTTACCACCTTCACAATAACCGTGATAAATACAGGCAGTATTCTTTATTTTCTTCTTCTCGCTCACAGGCTGTAAACTCCGGGAAAAAGTTGCACGATTCGTCCACCTACGGACTTGAGTCTTGTTCCGGAACCTGACTGTTGCGTGCATATCCGTTTCACAGATCTAGCTTACTTGTATACATACTCTTGATTTGTGTCTGTGTTTTCTATGTCTTACTTAGTGGGTCTAGGGGTCCATTTAGTGAGTACTGTTAACATAAAATCAATGAATGTGTCAATCAATCATCCAACAGGTTTCAGCTCAACAATGAAAGTTTTAAGCGCAATGGATTCTGCTACTCCTTGTGTTTTTTAAGGTAATGTAACTTGAAGGAGCCAATGGCTCATCGAAAAGATGGCGCCAGATCCACATGTTTATAGACGAATCCATCCATCTGCCCCACAACTCAAGCATCCAGCCATCCATTCAGGCAACCAGCCAACCAACCATCAATCAACTCATTCATCTCTCCACCCACCCATCCACTCAACCAACCAACGAACTGTCGATCTATCTATTCCTTAATATACCCATCCACTTATCTCTCCATCCATGTATCCATCTATCCAAAGAGACATTCATTGATTGATCTGTTCATCCACATATTCATCAGTGCAACCACTCATCCATCCATCCACCCACCCTTCCATCCATCTATCAGTCCATCCACCCACTCATCCATCCATCCATTAATCCAACGAGCCATTCCTCGGTCGATCTATTCATCCGCCTATTCGTCAGTGCTCCCACCCCTCCATCCATCCATCTACCCATCCTTCCATTCATCCATTCATGTAACCCGCCATCCATGCGTACATTTATCCATTCATCCATCAATCTAAAGACCCTCTCCTCATATAATCAGTGCAACTGCCCATAAAACCAGCCATTTAAATAACAGGTGAATCAGACACCCACCCATCTAATTATCAATGTATCCATTTATATATCCACCCATACACTTATCCATCCATTCATTCAGACAGGCAGGCACATGCTCTCTCACTGACTCACACACATACACACATACACACACACACACACACACACACACACATATATATATATATATATATATATATATATATATATATATATATATATATATATATATTGATACAGCTAACGATTCTTTTTTTAGCTCACGAACATGTTTCCTCGTTTTCATGTCTTGGTTACATATTATATATAAACATATATATATGTGTATATAAATATATATATATATATATATATATATATATATATATATATATATATATATATATATATATATATATAAATATATATAGTATGACGGAAGTCAAGAGGTAACCACCGCTGTATTTTTCCTAGTAAATCATGGCTACAACAATCTAGTTCTAGCATACGGCTGTGAAGCCAGGATAATTAATTAACAAGCCAAACAATATCTTCAAGCCGCAGAGATGTGTTTGTACAGAAGAATCCTAAAAATTCCTTGGACAGCCAGGAAAAGCAGCCAAGATGTTTTGAAAGAGGCGAGTACTCGGATACAACTTATCAGAAAAAACAGAAAGAGACAGCCATCATTTTGTGGTACTGTTATGAGAAAAGGGAAAATGGAATATGCTGTGGGCACAGGAAAGATATGTGGAAGGAGAGACAGAGGAGGATAGCCCCACAAGTTTCTTGACGGCCTTTGGTCTATGCTTTGACTTGTGTCAACATACATACTGATACACGCAATTGCGGATTGAAGATTGTGGAGAGGTATGATCGCCCACGCCAGTCGGCAAGGCACTTGATGATGATTTACTATATCTGAGATAATATGAAATGTATTACTGTATAAACACATACTTAAAAAGAATACCACTATAGATGGCTGGGGCTGGGGGCAGCTTTACATTTTTTTTTAGATGGACCAGTTATCGTCATAGGAGGTCTGACGTCATTATGTCATCATGGGAAAGAAGCAGTTATGTTAAGACATGTCTGAAGTTATTAATAGTAAAATGAAAATAGATTTGACCGTCTGCCCTCTTCAAAGAGAATACATGAATAATAAAATCAGGGAAGCGAAGCATGGCGACAACAGCTTAAGTTGTAAACAGAGGGTGACATCGCCCCTTGTTACTGCAGACTATCAGGACAGCATGAACAAGCCGATAATGATGAACGAGGGTTTTGATCACAGCACTCCGGGCAGATGCCTGGGTGCTCTGGTCTTCTTCTCGCTAGCCCCAAGAGAGTAAAACGACTGATCATGCCAATTGTGTGTTAATTAAACGTTTGGTGGCCTAAGTGAAAATTTCACATCTGATGTTTCCAGGTTGTACCACCATGTACATCAGACCTGTCAGGGAAACGAAGTCGTCCCTGTTGTAGTAACCGTCTTTGTGAAATGCATTCCTCATGAGGATATCGCTCCTGTCCATTGACCGATACGGAAACATTATTTCTTTCATTGCACCTCAAAGCCCATCATCACATCATCGTGTAGCAGGTCCTTTGCAGAACGTCCCTCTTATCACAGTCTGCCTGAAAGAAACTCGGTCTCTCGCCAGTTCTCCCGCCTCATGCATTTTCACACTCAAGGAGTCACTTATATCCTGTGCCCATCTTCGTGTCGGTCGGCCTCTGCCCCTCCTTCCTGGTACCATGCCTTCTGCTATAATTTTTTTCCAATCCGTCGTGGCGCTTGATATGACCAAAATATTTCAGCTTCCGAGAAAGGATGCTGTTTATTAGCCAATCTTCCTTGATGTTCAGATCTTTTAAGATGTCAGTATTTCTTATCTTCTTTGTCCAAGATATTCTGAGAATCTTTCAAAGCATTTCAGCTCAAAAGCCTCTATTCTCTTTCTTAAGGACTAATGTCGAAGCTACAAAGGATAATTTGTGTGAAACTCGGTATAGTAGAAATGAAGAAGAAGAAATATAAAATGACATAGCACACCGTAGCCTAGGGAGACATGTAGCACACCAGCAGTAATGGAGATCACATGTGATTGTTTCAGAGTCAACGACATGAAGAGGTTGAAGATAAGTAGTAGATGGACAAAAAACCAGCGTTAATCTACTTTTAGATATTCTCTCATTAAAATTCATCTTGCGGCTTCTTATGATTCATCTGCCTTCATTATAACTGGGCATAACATTGTCAAGTGTCATTAACGCCTTCCCTCGTGTGGGTTCCAGTGGGTTCCAGTACCCCAATCTGGGCAAAAGAAGAACAGACCCACAGCCTTTCCTGCAAGCATGTCGTAATAGTCGGCTAATTCGGGGCGTCTTTCGAAAGCAGAGGTACATTTGCCTGAGAGGCAAGGAACCAAGAGTCTGCACACAAATAAGCCAAATGCGTGAAACGGATATGCAGACAACAATCAGGTTCCGGAACAAGACTCAAGTCCGGAGGTGGACGAATACGCAGAACTTTCCCCCGGAGTTAACAGCCGGTGAACGCGAAGAAGAAGATGAAGATTACTGCATATATTCACCACTGTTTCAGTTTAGGTGGTAAAAAAGAGGTTAGGTGGGGTTGGGGTAGGGAAAAAAGGGGGAGGGGCATTTGCTTTAGGATTTAAAGCCGAGCGGATATTGCAGAGTCACCACGAACTCTGAGGGAAGATGAGGTTTTCATCAAATCCAAAACCCTCGGATTGGCAGGCGAAGCGTACAGATAGCTACTAGGTTTTGGCGGCTCTTTTGGTTGTACTTTTTCTTCTTCTTAACGTCCATGCCGTGTGACGTTAGTGGTCATCTCTATTCAGTGGTCAGCTCCTACTGTCTCGTGTACTTTCAAGCAGCACTGACACAGATGATCCTCCCTGCCATGATGTCAAACGGTTCAGCATCTATTATCTCGGTCTGCCTCTTCCTCTCTTCCCCTTCAACGACCTCGATGTACTCCCGTTTTCTCCTTCTTATCACATGAATGTAGATTGCCCCTTTCTGATGTGGGCAGTCAGTTATCTTCGTAAGCCAGTTTTCCTCAAGACGTCCTCATTTATTTTTAAAAATCTGTCCACGGTATTCTTATCATTGGTCTATAAAACCACATCTCCTAGGCTGCCAAATAAGTTTTCACTAATTCACAAACTGTCCATGATTCACGTATGCATAACAAGATACGATTTATATAGCTTTTAAGAATTCTCTTTCTCGTCTCAACTGACAAAGAAAGATTGCATAAAACATGCTTTATTTCATGGCTATATATGTAAAGTAAAACAAAGATCCTATTTCCACGCCTTTAGACGTATAGGACACATAGGGCTTGACCCATACTTGATTAATCGGCACTCAGCGAGTGATGTGGCCAACAACACGTCCTCCGTCTTCACCTCACAGGACTATACCTGGTATCCACTCAAGATTGGATCGACCTGCGAGCCAAAGTCATTCGTTTTATAAAGTCCGGCTCTGTCAAGACTCGAACCCATTACCTCTCAAATCCACAGCGAGCGTCTAGCCACTACACCACGAGGGCTTACCTTATTTATACGTGGTCCTTAACAACTGTTTTATAATTGCTAAAGTTTTTACAACATCAAGATACCTGACTTGATCATTACTAGTTATTATACACCTTCAAGACTTGACTTATTCATTACTGGCTATTACACACCTTCAAGACTTGACTTATTCATTACTAGTCATAACACACCTCCAAGATATGACTTAATCATTACTGGTTATTTCCCCAAGACAATGACTTAATTATTACTGGATATTACACACCTCTAAGACATGACTTAGTATTTACTGGTTATTACACACCTCCAGGTCATGACTTAATCATTACTGGTTATTACACACCTCCAGGTCATGATTTAATCATTATCAGTTTTAACACAACTCCAAAAGATCACTTTAAATTCACCGGTTAATTCTACAGCCGTAGCTATCTATATTAGTTTTCAATGGCTATAAACTCCCGAGAAAGGATCTTATTGCTTGTCTACTTCCGTACTTTAGTCTTATTGCAGAATTTAAGTTTTACGTGCACATCAGTTTTACTTTTGTGTATTGCAGACTGTTAGTTTCTGGCCTCACAGGCAGATGCAACTTACTTCGGAAGATACAGCCCTTAATCGCCACCTTTTACGATATGTTAGAAGCAGTGGGTCTTTTCCCCACCCCTCCACGCCACCCCTACTCCCCAATTGGACCCCAGAACCCACAGACAGAATCAGTTATTTTAACACTGTTGAGACATCAAAAAATCCCAGGGAACAAATTATTATTACAATGAATAATTTATGTACATTTATACATCCAGCAATAAAAATATATATTTGTGCTGCCAGAATCAGCGATTGAATTCGCTTCTTCGGTCAAAGAAAAGTAGGTCAATGTGCCATCGACACCGAAGGAATGTTTTCATTGACGTCTATCCGCTTATTTTGAAATAAAATCACACAGAGTACATGAAAATCTTAGATACGACCTCATGTGATTATTTGTAGGACAGTCCATTCATTGAGATATTTTGTATTTGAACAAGGTAAGCACGCACAAGTTGATGACGTCAAACACACGTGATAGTGGCTCAAGCAAGAGTACCCCAGCGGCCCATCCCCCCTTTCCCAGAGAGTTAAGTTACCTTTATCGGCTGACACGCAGACAGGCGCACAGACCAGCTGACACGCAGACAGGCACACAGACCAGACGACACGAAGACAGGCACACAGACCAGCTGACACGCAGACAGGCACACAGACCAGCTGACACGCAGACACAGGCACAGACAGGCTGACACGCAGGCACACGAACAGACTAGCTAACACGCGCACAGACCAGCTGACACACAGACAGGCGAACAGACCAGCTGACACGCAGACAGGCACACAGACCAGCTGACACGCAGACATGCACACAGACCAGCTAACAACAGACAGGCACACAGACCAGCTGGCACGCAGACAGGCGCACAGACCAGCTGACACACAGACAGGCGCACAGACCATTACACAGACAGGCACACAGACTAGCGGACACACAGACAGGCACACAGACCAGCTGACACACAGACAGGCACACAGACCAGCGGACACACAGACCAGCTGACACGCAGACACAGGCACAGACAGGCTGACACGCAGACACACGTACAGACCAGCTGACACGCAGACACAGGCACAGACAGGCTGACACGCAGGCACACGCACAGACCAGCCCACACACAGACACACGCACAGGCCAGCTGACAGACAGACAGGCGCACAGACCAGGTGACACGCAGACAGGCGCACAGACCAGCTCACACACAGACACACGCACAGACCAGCTGACAGACAGACAGGCGTACAAACCAGCTGACAGACAGACACACGCACAGACCAGCTGACAGACAGACAGGCGCACAGACCAGCTGACAGACAGACACACACACAGACCAGCTGACAGACAGACAGGCACACAGACCAGCTCACACACAGACAGGCGCACAAACCAGCTGACACACAGACAGGCCCACAGACCAGCTGACAGACAGACAGGCGCACAGACCAGCTCACACACAGACACACGCACAGACCAGTGTGACAACAGCTCTCCTAAGCGACATGAAAAAAAGGATGATGCCATGCCTGCCCATGTCTTCTTCTTCTTCTTCTCTTTCTTTTCTTCTTCTTCTTCTTCTTCTTCTTCTTCTTCTTCTTCTTCTTCTTCTTCTTCTTCTTCTTCTTCTTCTTCTTCTTCTTCTTCTTCTTCTTCTTCTTCTTCTTCTTCTTCTTCGTCTTCTTCTTCTTCTTCTTCTTCTTCTTCTTCTTCTTCTTCTTCTTCTTCTTCTTCTTCTTCTTCTTCTTCTTCTTCTTCTTCTTCTTCTTTTTCTTCTTCTTCTTCTCTTCTTCTTTTCTTCTTCTTCTTCTTCTTCTTCTTCTTCTTCTTCTTCTTCTCTTTCTTCTTCTTCTTCTTCTTTCTTCTTCTTCTTCTTCTTCTTCTTCTTCTTCTTCTTCTTCTTCTTCTTCTTCTTCTTTCTTCTTCTTCTTTCTTCTTTCTTCTTCTTCTTCTTCTTCTTCTTCTTCTTCTTCTTCTTCTTCTTCTTCTTCTTCTTCTTCTTCTTCTTCTTCTTTCTCTTCTTCTTCTCTTCTTCTTCTTCTTCTTCTTCTTTTCTTCTTCTTCTTCTCTTCTTCTTCTTCTTCTTCTTCTTCTTCTTCGTCTTCTTCTTCTTCTATCTTCTTCTTCTTCTTCTTCTTCTTCTTCTATCTTCTATCTTCTTCTTCTATCTATCTTCTTCTTCTTCTTCTTCTTCTATCTATCTTCTTCTATCTATCTATCTTCTTCTATCTATCTATAAATCAACTAAGTCTATCTATCTATCTATCTATCTATCTATCTATCTATCTATCTATCTAATATCTTATCTATCTATCTATCTATCTATCTATCTATCTATCTATCTATCTATCTATCTATCTATCTATCTATCTATCTATCTATCTATCTATCTATCTATCTATCTATCTATCTATCTATCTATCTATCTATCTATCTATCTATCTATATCTATCTATCTATCTATCTATCTATCTAATCTATCTATCTATCTATCTAATCTAGTCTTATCTAATCTAATCTATCTAATCTATCTGATCTGATCTGATCACTGATCTATCTATCTATCTATCTATCTATCTATCTATCTATCTATCTATCTATCTATCTATCTATCTATCTATCTATCTATCTATCTATCTATCTATCTATCTATCTATCTATCTATCTATCTATCTATCTATCTATCTATCTATCTATCTATCTATCTATCTATCTATCTATCTATCTATCTATCTATCTATCTATCTGATCTAATCTATCTATCTATCTATCTAATCTAATCTAATCTAATCTTGATCTATCTATCGATCTATCTATCTATCTGATCTATCTATCTATCTATCTATCTATCTATCTATCTATCTATCTATCTATCTATCTATCTATCTATCTATCTATCTATCTATCTATCTATCTATCTATCTATCTATCTATCTATCTATCTATCTATCTATCTATCTATCTATCTATCTATCTATCTATCTATCTATCTATCTATCTATCTATCTATCTGATCTGATCTGATCTGATCTGATCTGATCTGATCTGATCTGATCTGATCTGATCTGATCTATCTATCTATCTATCTATCTATCTATCTATCTATCTATCTATCTATCTATCTATCTATCTATCTATCTATCTATCTATCTATCTATCTATCTATCTATCTATCTATCTATCTATCTATCTATCTATCTATCTATCTATCTATCTATCTATCTATCTATCTATCTATCTATCTATCTATCTATCTATCTATCTATCTATCTATCTATCTATCTATCTATCTATCTATCTATCTATCTATCTGTATGTCTATCTATCTGTATGTCTATCTATCTGTATGTCTATCTATCTATCTAATCTATCTATCTATCTATCTATCTATCTATCTATCTATCTATCTATCTATCTATCTATCTATCTATCTATCTATCTATCTATCTATCTATCTATCTATCTATCTATCTATCTATCTATCTATCTATCTATCTATCTATCTATCTATCTATCTATCTATCTATCTATCTATCTATCTATCTATCTATCTATCTATCTATCTATCTATCTAATCTGTCTGTCTGTCTGTCTTTTGACATCTTTTTTCTTCTTTGTGTCTGGATGTCACTCTACCAGTCTGTCCGACTCTTCCTCTGTCTATCTAACTGTCTGACTGTCCATATATCTTATGTGTGTCAAATGTCAGATTTTAAAAGAAAGCATGTTCATACCCCAAAGCGCGAAACAAAACAGACCAACCCATGCCTGAGAAAGCGTCAATTTGTCATTTCTTTTCCCGGAATGCTGCCACTGAACTGGGTAAAAATAGGCTTCGTTACTCATAGCAACAGTCTGCCAATGATAAAATGACAATAATCTGCGTGTCTGTCTACCTGCCTATGTGTCTGCCTGTCTGCCTCTCCGTCCGTACTTTCGAATGTCTGTCCGCTTTTCCGATTTTCTCTTTGTCTAACTATGATTGTGATGGTCAAATGTCAATCTAAAAAAAAAAAAAAAACCTCTAAAAAAATCCAGTTTCCATCCCAAAAACAAAGCACCCCCCACACGCGTGACAAAGCATTACTACGTCATTTGTTTACGCGGAACTACTCACCACCACATTGGATAGAAAAATGTCCCCACTTACTCACGGTCCCAAAGTATTGTTGCGCAATCCAAGCTGATGGTTGACGCGTAGTAGAAACCAGTTCTAGACAAATCGACCGTGCACTCACACGGGTGACAGTGCCGGATTCGCTCAGAAATATTAATTATATGAGGGGGGCTGTTATGTGGCTGAAATAACGTGGGAAATAATGCCGAGGTCGGCGTGCGTGGCTTAGGTGTTGCGAACGTGCTTCGTTATTCTGAAGTACCCGTTTCTAAACACAGCTAGTGGTGGTTTGAAAGCAGACTGCCTTGTGTTAATTTCGACAGAATTAACTATTTAGGAGCAAACAGGTCCTGGTGTGGGTTCTGGGGCCCTATTATAGGAAAAACACGAATAGACGCACTGCCTGCCCAAAAGCATGTCGTAAGAGTCGACATATTGGGAGCTTTCTTTGAAGTCGGAATGCATCTGCCTGAGAGGGAAGGAACCAACAGTCTGCACACAAATGAGTAAGATCTGTCAAACTGATGCACGCGCAACACTCAGGTTCTGAAACTCGGCTGAAGTCCAGAAGTGGACGGACAACCAGAACTTTCCGCCAAAGTTTACAGCTGGTGAACGCGAAGAAGAAGGAGAAAACAGCATACTACTGAACGTACCATTACCTAGCCATGCTACAACAGCCAACAGATGTTGATTCTACACAGTAGTGTAAAGGATATGCAACTAACTATACTGACTGGCACTGTTAGAAGAAAATGGGTACAAGGAGGATCCTGCTCTAGATATCTTACTTGCCTTTTTCTGCCGTTATTATACCACTTTTGCCATGCAGGCAGGAGACTCTTTGAGTCTGAAGATTTAAGGCAGTAATGCTAGCGCTGTCGCCACCCCCTCCTCGGGTATCTTAGGCGAACGTAGACAAATTAAAAACTGCATCAATGAGGTATCACAGCGTCCGTGGTTTAGGCGTTGCAAGTCCGATTTATAATTCCAACGCACCGCGATCGAAACCCACCGCTGGCTGCGTGGATTTTTATCATGGTTTAGGGCGACCCTGCCTAAAATGGGCATTAGGATGTATGTCCTGGGGAAGTAAAGACGGCCGGCTTAATGCTGACCACATTATCCACCTGGTGCTGATTGGTCTGTGAAAATATGGGTGTCTTCCCCTATGCCAGATGCGCCTAAAGGCGCTAAAAGGGATCTTTACTTTACTAATCAATGAGGTATCACTCTTGAGCCAGGTGGATAAGACAGGACAGAGAGATCGAGTCCAGAATTCAGTAAGCGGACCGCCTGTGACGCCTACAGCATTAAGCAGAGAAAGGCACTAGACATATGGATGGAGCATAGGACAGACCAGAAATGTTTAACAAACATTCAGCACGTGGATCGTACCTTGTTTCAGCTTTCAAACACATTATAGTTATGACACTCGTAACGGCCACACAATAAACAGGAACTACCCTCTGTAGTTGTTATTTGTGTTTATCGACTGTAAATCCCGACTGAAAGACCTGGTTGTTCGGCGGGTGATGTGATCGACTCTGGTATGCGTTTTTCTTTTCTTCTTCCTTCAATCCCAGAAGGGAGCATAGGCCCTCAACCAACTCAAATCAAGTCATTCTATCATTCGCTAATGCATGCAGTTCACCAAATGCCCCCCCCCCACCCACCCCTTTTCTCCATCTCTTTAACTTCATTCTCTAACTTTCGTCTTCAATTTTTTTGGGTCTGCCTTTATTTCAATGCCACTGTGGGTTCCATTGCAAAGACATTCTAGTTATATTGATCTCAGGTTTTTTAAGCGTGTGTCAAATCCAAATGCAGTGTGTTTTCTTCCCCTCTTGGTCCACTCGAATGTGAATGGTTCTCTCCGGAAGGTCAACATTAGTGATTCCATCACATCATTGAATTCCTCCTATTCTGCGCAGGCATTATTAAACTAATGATTGTAGTTTATTGCTAATTGTCTTAGTTGTTTTCCATGTTTCTATGCAAAAATGGGTGTAACAACAACCCCCCTCCCCTTTCCCCACGTACCCCCTTTCCATGTGTTTCATTTAAAAACAAAAAATCGAGGAGAAAACAACGAGTATATAGAAGTAAACAAAAATTACATGAAAACACAATGAGATAGAACAGTCTTGCGAGAAAAATAAAAACCTGGGCTCTTGAAGAGTTAAACAAGACCGCATAAGAAAACCACTTGTTTCGCTTCTCCTTGATAACCCGTGGGAATTTGACTTTCACGCCCTCTACTGCCAATTTCCCACCAGCTCTCCTTTCGCAGGGCTTGCCGAGTGCAACCACTGGATTCTACGCCTTTCTTTTAGAACTGGCCTGACGTACGTGGGTAAACATTGGCCCACGTCTGCACACAAGGAGGACACACGGGAGAAGCATTCCTTCTAACGCACTAGTTTCGAAGTCTTTGTGTCCAGGGCTACCAATACTGGGGTTTCCCGCCCCCCTTCCCCCCAGATCTGGGTTTTTATATGACACCTTGGGGAAATCTGATTTAAAAAAAAATATATCCTTTTATAAAAGTGGTAAATGTTTCGTTTCCTAACTATACATTTTGTACATTTTAACAATCTGTGTTTTTAAATTTTTTGTGTGTGTTCTTTGCCTATGTATTGCTTGGGATTTTGTTCAGCTTTATGGGGTTTTTCAACAACAAATCCAGTTGGCTGCCCTGTTTGTGGCCTCTTGTGCATTAGCACTTGAGCTGGGCACTTTGGGGCTGAAGTTGCCATCCCATATGCGCACTGGACTGCGGTGCAGGCTTCAGCAAACTGGTAAAGTCGTTACGGAAGGCCTGATTTAGACTTCGGGCGTCTAGGGCACACAGGGTTAGACCTAAATTTTAGGATAGATCAGTCGGCGCTGGGTGGGTTATGTGGTCAACATCACACCGCCCGCCCGCCTTTACTTTCCTTATCTCCATCTGGTACCCATTCAAGGCTGGATCGTCCTGGGAGCCATAGTTATTTATGAGGGAAAAAAAACCAGTCAGGGGCCTTTGGAGCCCGAGCTTACGACCCTTCGATCCGCAGGCTAGTATGTAGCCCCTACACCACTGCGGCTCCCTTAACTTGGTTAGTTTATGGCTTTATCCAGCACTGCGTTACAGGTACACTAATTATACATTCTGTGAGGGTTGAACGGAGAATTTATAGACCTCTGCCTTTTAACAAGCACATCGCACATATAAGGTGATTAATTATGGGTGTTGGTTCTTTTCTGTGAAGTGACCACATCAGGCTATATTGACACATAACAACAAGTAATCGTGACTAGTGGAAAGAAAACATAATAGATGTTTTTTTTTTTTTTTACATATTTGATCCATTCTTCTTCGATCATTTTATCAGGCAAAGTTATTTCAAGAGGCTGGAAACTGCGATGAAAACTATTGTCTAGTCCAAATCCCTCCGTGTACCTACCTGGTGCAGGCGGCAGAGACGCCTCTCCGGGTCACTGAAAGACAAAACCTATGTTGACAGAGTCTGCTATTCCTTGTCTTTAATCTGAAAACTGTCTCTCTCTCTGGAAAGACGATGAAGCAATTCCTGGGTGGGTGGCAGTGGCATTTGGTGTGGATATACAGACATCTTTCTTGGATAAAATTTTTTTATTTTGCTTAACTTAGTGTACCATGAGCTGGTACACTAGGAAATTCTGAGAAATAAGATAATACAAAGTAAGGCCTAGAACAATGCAAGGATCGTGTTAAAAATAGCATCAAGAAAACGCACGCGTGTTAAAAAAAGTGAAACAACGTGGGAAACAACAGCACGAGAATATACGAGAAATTGCCAAGATAATGAACCTCAAGTGGAGGGTTCAAGATGCATTCAGGGCGATTTTAACTTTCCGCCTAGACCAAGGCTGCCAAGTCGACGCAGACAGGGAGTTTCATGGAAAGTAAAGGCCGCCGGCATGATGTTGATCACATCGGCTATCAAGTGCAGATTGTTCTTTAAAAAAATATGAGGCTAGACTTATCATAAGCCGGATGCGTCACTAGTGTAAAAAAAAAAAAATAACAAGCAAATTTACGATGCATTACCATGAAAATACAAATGAAAACTGCAAAATATTTATGGTTTTAACGTTTTTTAACAACGGACCACCATCATGGCACAGGGTAGTAACCCTTGAGTGCTCACTTCTTGTAACTCGAGTCTTAGTCTAAAAAAGCTCATTAGAGTGCACAGGCTCTGTAGCACCGGCGAAGATCCTGAAATACTGGGTAATTTTTAACTCCAAATTTTGCCGGGGCAGCGCCGTTAGCTTGCTCTTTTCGATTTCCAATTGCCAAGGGATTTTATCAATGCACAGAGGTGTCCGATCTAACTACCCAGAGACCAGGGAGAAATACTAGAAGTCTATGTCCATGTGAACCCCGCAAAGTATTTGAAGTAATATAACAAAAGAAAACTCGAAACTATCCTGTAAATACACAAGGTAGCACCGTAAAATTATTCGAGATGTGTAACATTGAATCACAAGTGCTAATGACATGAAAATGGAAGCGACAATGTCAAAAACATGGAAAAGAAATTGAATGTCCTATTTCGCAAAGAGGATTACTCAAGAGAAGTCAAGTACATAGAGCTGTCATCTTTCTTTGTTATTAATGTCAGATATGGCTGCTGACATCGCACTCAATATTCTATTGTTTATTTCGCTACAGGATTAGATGCTAAAATGTGAGAACTGAAGGGAGAGCTTTCCAAGCTGTGTGCGCGACACACTAGTGTGCCTGCTACAGCGTGAAGGTGTGTTGTACGGGCGTAATGCAATAGACAGAAAATTCACCTTGCTGTAAACCGGTTATTGGTGTTAATCAATATTTTGTGTTAATTCTAAATTACACCAGTTATATAAATCCTTACATTCACACACACACACACACACACACACATATATACAGTGGAACCTCGCTTAAGGAGCATAATTCGTTGCAGAATCATACTCGTTAAGCGAAACACTCGTTATGCGAAGCAATTTTTCTCATATAAATTAATGTAAAATACGATAATGCGTTCCATGTCGAAGAAAATACTCACAAAATGCTATGTATAAGTTATACTATAACATTTATTCAAAGAAAATTATATACATTTTTAAGGAGAGTGAATCATCTTTATCTTTTCTTCAAAAGCGGAACGAACCCACATGAATGCGAATTCGATTTGCAGAAAAAAAAAAAAGTCGAAATAACTATGATACATAGCTTATTTTTTTTTTTTTTTTTACTAGAAAGATGTCCAGAGACAATTGTTTTTGTCGACGCTTCAAAATTTGGCGAAAATGCGACACAGCATAATCATTAAATTCGCAGCGCATAGCCACTTCCTCATTAGGGTGATGCTTCTCAATGTAAGATGCAACAGTTTATCATGCTTCCAGCATTTCTCTTATTTTGCCAGAAGATTGTTGCTTTTCTGTTACCTCCTCCTCCTCCTCTGACAAACTTTCCTTCAAAACGTCTAGCTGTTAAACACAATGCAACTCCATAAGCTCTTCGATGGTCAGCTTTTGGCTGTGCTCTTCCACAAGCTCTTCGATATCACTGTTATCCACCTACAATCCCATTAAAGTGGCCAAAGAAACAATCTCGTTGACTACAGGTACTGTCTCGAACCCCTCAAAGTCACAAATCGACAACACTCTCCGGCCAAAGCTTCCTCCAAGGATAAGTTAGGGTTCTCCTGGTAACCCCTTCCCCCGCCTTGTCGGTCATCTCAAAGCAGGCAACGATGTGGAAGTGATTTTCCAAAACTCTTTGAGAGCGAGGTTAGGTCTCCTTTAGTCACAAGAAAACAATGCTCGAAGAGTGCTTTAGTGTAGAGCTTCTTAAAGTTATAAATAACTTGCTGGTCCATGGGCTGGAGTAACCGAGTGGTGTTGGGAGGCAGAAACTGGATCGTGATCAACTTAAATTCTTCAGAGAGGTCATCTTGTAGGCCTGCAGGATTCATGTACATATATCACAATATAACACAAATTGAGAAAATGTGTGATAACAAGCGACACTACGATGCTACTGGAACGAGTGCTAAACACTGATGTAACATGCGCAAAATAAGGGACTTTCCCTCTCCTCGCCACTCGTTATGCGAAACGTCGCTCGCTAAGCGAGTCATTCTTTTACAATTTGTTTTGCTCGTTATGTGAATTACTCGTTATGAGAGGTGCTCGTTAAGCGAGGTTCTACTGTATATATATTGACACAAATAAAAGGGTTTTATGAGATGGGTTGTGCCGTGAAACACTTCGAGAATACAGTTATATACATATCGCTATCACTCATACTGGGTTAGTTTATCCTCTGGTTTATGTTTGTCTGAAAAGGTGTGTCACCAACGTGAGAAGTTTAGAAAGCTCTGACTTCAGACACATTGAACTGTGCACTGGTTTAACGGGGATGGAAGCTATCGGACGCAGCAGAGCACGTCGAGGGACCAATGGAAATGATTTACCCGTGAGAAACTTTGCTGCAGACTTTTATTTATTTCGAGAAACAATGCACTGTTATGTGTTTTTTTTTTTAACCTTTTGGTGTCGAGTGTTAAAAGTTAAACAGATATGGTTGTCTACCTTTGTCATGGCTGTGTATAATTGATTGTATATTTATTATGTGTTAGGGTGACATTTTAATTTCAAGAGTTTATAAGTGGCACCAGAACTTGGTGGGCTGAATACCTTAAGTGCCCCCCCCCCCCCCCTTTTCCCACTCGCATATTCCCCGGGGAAAATAAAATTCAGATTTAAGGAGCCCGCTTCCCTAAATTTGTAAGTGGGGGTACATTTTACGCCTGTCTCCCCATTTCCACACCGCTACACACTAGCTTACTTTTGATTGTACGACCTTCTGGCCACCTCACCTCTGATAGGTCAGCCTCGAGCGATCCGACTTTCACACAAGGTCACGGTGATATTCCACACTAGCGCTGATACCACGTGTTGTATATTTCACCATGCCAGTGCTTTTAACACTTCTAAAACATTTAGATACTGGGTCTAACACACAATCCCTCTAGAGAGTGATAAAACCTATGTCACAGTCGTCTCTTTCTCGGAAATAAAAACCTAAATGCAAGACAACAACAGCTTGCGACACCCATAAGCTCGACCACGGTAGATTAGTCCAACCAACTTATCAGTGGAGTTGACCTTCAACCGTTGGTGTGTAAATGGGGCGACCATCGTATAAATAACCAAAAATTACAATTTGAGGAGCCCGCTTCTCTAAATTTGTAAGCGTGTTTAGCTACCAGCCCCAACCCCTTTTTCTCGACCAGTCCATGTACAGCAGTTTTCATTTTCAGTTTCTTTTTATGCAAATCATTTTATTATGATTATATTTCGTTGCAATAAGGTCCGTTATTATTAATATTGTTAATTATTATTATTTTAATTTTTATGCATTTAAAATGTTGGCTATGTCCTGCTATCCCTTTCCGCGAGTTTTCTTTGCGTCGGCGCCCCACATGTTTAGCAGAAGTATGAATCTGTCATTGTTAAATATAGAACGAAAGGAAAGGGGAATAAGTTGAGAATTTGCTGTAAGTATTCTGATATGTGCGTTATAGTATATCAGTGTAAGGATAGAACAGATATGGTCGAATGGTCAGGATGAGTATAGAAGGAGGACAAGGGAGAGGAAAGGAGAAAGGAGGAGGAGAAAGAAGAAAAAGAAGAAGAAGAAGAAGAAGAAGAAGAAGAAGAAGAAGAAGAAGAAGAAGAAGAAGAAGAAGAAGAAGAAGAAGAAGAAGAAGAAGAAGAAGAAGAAGAAGAAGAAGAAGAAGAAGAAGAAGAAGAAAACTAAGAAAATAAGAAAAGAAAAAGAGAGAAGAAACACAGAAGAACATAAGGAAAAGATGGGAAAAAAAAGGAAAAAAAAGAGATTAAAAGAAGATAAAAAGAATAAGACGAGAAGAAGGCAAAAAAGACGAAGACGATGAAAAGAAGAAAATTATGAAAACAAGAAGAAAAGAAAAAGAAGACCAGAAACAAAAAAGACAGGAAATAAAAAAAAAGAGAAGACGACGGAGGAATATTCAAATACATTGTGGAGATTTCTAAACTACAATGACGTCGAATGTGATGACATAATATTACAGTGTGGCTACATTTAAAGCTCTTTAAAACCTCCAGCCTGTGCCTCAAAAAGATAATTAAAAACCACACTCAAAATTCGCCCACTTTTCTTTTATTTCACTGTATAAATCCTACAGGTACACAAAAGTACACCAGCACCGGTTGACGTACACGGATACTGAACCAACTGGACGTCACAACGTTCAACTCTATATAATAAATGAACTCGAAAGCAAAATGAAATACAACCCCGCCTACTTATTGGCAACCCAAACTCTAGCAACAGCTGGAAAGTATATTTCAAATGCATAATATCGATTTTCACTGTTTTCTAACACTAAGATATCTTTGGAGATTTATGCTCCATGGTAGATTGTTGACATGCAAACAAGTTTATCATTTTATATGATATGTCTCCGGTTAGTGGACGTCACAGAGAAGCAGCCATCATAGCCGTCAATGCGGTAGTAGTAAAAGAAAAAAGTTAAATAAAGATCCCTTGTCACGCCTTTAGGAGCATTGGGTATATGGGAAGAGAGCCCATATGTTTTCAGACTATCGGCACTAGGTGGGTAATGTGGTCCGCATTAAGCCGGCCGTCTCTACTTCCCCAGGACAGCCATCCTGGTACCCATTTTAGGCTGGGTCGACCTTCGACGTCCCATATCACGATAAAATCCACGCAGCCAGCAGTGAGTTTCGATCACGGTACGTTGGAATTACGAGTCGGACTCGCAACGCCTAAGCCACGGACGGCGCAATGCGGTAGCAAAGGATGACTTAAGTCCGCCTCCACAAACCTCTAGGGCCACAATCAGAAAAAAAGGGGTCGATTTAGGGGAAAGGGGGGGGGGGGGGAGTCAAAAAATTCAAATTTCCCAAGAGTGGGGTGATCAAGAAGGTCTACGCGTTGTTTAAGTGCTTAATAATAGTAAAAGGGATTTTTTCCACATCTACAGGTGTATTTGGATTTGGATGGACCTATATATTTTTGTTCTTCTTCTTTTTGTGTTTCGTTTTCTGATTTACATTGACAGACAAGTTCTTGTAATAAAATTTACTTTTTTTAGGCGTTCCCTTTTAGTTCCATACAGCTTTGAGTGCAGGGTTGACTCAGTGGGTCAGTATTCTTTTCTTAATGGGCTGTAGAAGAGACACTCTTGCAGGAACTGTTCTGTAGCTTGCACACACAGGCCACACGGGCACAATGGTGAACTACTTGGACGCAGCGTTTGCCTGTTAAGTTTGTAATGTCCTGTCCTAGGCGTAGAATAATGACCTGCCCATGCCGGTCAAGTAAATGGTAGTCATCTCTGGCCAGACTGTTTACTTCTGATAGACTAGGCAGCCCTTTTCTTCTCATAATAAGTTACTTCATTCTCTTCCTGGTCACATTCTGCCCCTTTCTTAGCAAAATTAGCTACGGTTTCGTTTCCTGGTATACCACATTGGGATGGCACCCATTGGAGTGCAGTACACTTTTGGGCAGCCACCTTGCCAAGTTCATATCTCAGGTGAGTCAGCTCATCACTCTGAGGGCTTGGAGCACCGATAACGCTTCTGTGAAGATGACCACTTGGTGGCAGTCAGAACTGATGTTGTATAACATTTCGGCAGCCTGCTCTAGTGCTAGGATCTCTGCTGTATAGTTGAAACAGAATTTACCAGTGGGTATCTACTTTGTGAGGCGATGGTTGTCCGGGTATGTGATAAGGACGCCAGCAGCCCCGTTTTTAACCTCACTATTTGCTGATCCATCTGTGTAAACATGTACCAACGACTGTTCGGGATAGTTTTCCTGATTCTTGCTAAGATCAGCTGTTTTTTTTTTTTAAAGGTCACTGGACTCATCTCCAGCTGTGAGTCCACTGACTGAAGTCATTGTATTGTATCGCTGTCTTGCTGCCAAGGTATAGGGTAGGTTTCAGCGGTGTTGTTATCATGGGTATATCGGCTTGGTACTATTTTCTATGTCTTTTCTCCCCGATGGTAAAAGCTGCTACATTTGAGACGTCCCAGTCCCAGATCTTGAATTCATTGGATGTGACTGCATAATATTAAATTTCTCCATTTAGATCATAGTTTTACCTCTTTGCCCGCTAAAACTAGACATAGATTTACATCTTTGTCCGCTAGAACTAGAATAGATTCACATCTTTGTCCGATAGAACTAGAGATAGATTTACGTCTTTGTCCGATAGAACTAGACATATATTTACCTCTTTGTCCGCTAGAACTAGACATAGATTCACGTCTTTGTCCGCTAGAACTAGACATAGATTTACGTCTTTGCCCGCTAGAACTAGACATATATTTACGTCTTTGTCCGATAGAACTAGACATAGATTTACGTCTTTGTCCGCTAGAACTAGACATAGATTTACGTCTTTGTCCGCTAGAACTAGACATAGATTTACGTCTTTGTCCGCTAGAACTAGACATAGATTTACGTCTTTGTCCGCTAGAATAGATTCACGTCTTTGTCCCGCTAGATAGACATAGATTTACGTCTTTGCCCGCTAGAACTAGACATATATTTACGTCTTTGTCCGCTAGAACTAGACATAGATTTACGTCTTTGTCCGCTAGAACTAGACATATATTTACATCTTTTGTCTAGTAGAACCGCTAGAACTAGATTTACTAGACATAGATTTATAGACATAGATTTACGTCTTTGTCCGATAGAACTAGCATAGATTTACGTCTTTGTCCGCTAGAACTAGACATAGATTTACGTCTTTGTCCGCTAGAACTAGACATAGATTTACGTCTTTGTCCGCTAGAACTAGACATAGATTTACGTCTTTGTCCGCTAGAACTAGACATAGATTTACGTCTTTGTCCGCTAGAACCAGACTTAAGTTTTAGATCCTTGTAGAAACAAGACTTGCTCTCTTTTCGATGTGATCTCTGTAAGTAAGTCTTACCTTAACTCGTAACTTATTTTCTATCTAGGGCGAGCTAATTTATCGAAGTTACAATACATCAATGTAAAACTAATTATACCTCGTTCCGTACTCATATTTTAGACTTTTTAACGCATTCACTGCGATAGAAATCATTTAGTATCTAGCGCGGACTAATTTATTTAAGACCTAATGTATGGACTCCATTCCCCCTCCCCACACCCTTTTCCCCCTTTACCCATAAATTAATGCATTTTCTGTCAGTTTTAAAACAGATGCAGCGAAGACAGTCGATGGAGATAAAATATGATGAAGCGATTCTAAAAGTTCGAGGTGAAAGCAACATATTGAGTAGAGAACTTTCATGTGGATCAGAGCTTTCGAAACTGTATGTCGCAATACAGAAAAATAGAATGGTTTATTTGTTTGCAGACTTCTCGGGTAGACGCACTCAGACCGAAAGAAATTCCTAAATACTCGACGCTTGCGACATGCTTTTTACTAAGGCAGTGGGTCTATTCTTTTCTTCTCGCAGTAAGACCCTAGAACCCACACGGGACAGGAGAGCCAGACCTAGGGGACTACCCCGCCAAATGTGGCCTTGGTCTGAACCGCTTGAAACAGGCTTGCCTATAACTAGTTACATAAGGGTCAACTTTTTATGTCAACTGATGTTGTATCTGAAGAAGCCCACTCATAGTTTGGTAGAATCCAAGGGAAAGAATATGTTAGGGGACACATTACACGTAGCTTCAGTATTTCTAGTAGCACCTTAAAATAACAGTGCCCGAAACTGGACAGCAATGGCTCAGGAACCATCCCATTGTGTCAGGGGGCTGTGTGATCTCGAGGCGTGGTGTCCGCCTCGAGTGCTAGAGTTTCTGGGTTCAATCCCCGGTAAGGGCTGGGATTTTTTCACTTGGACTTCTAGTGATTCCCCCTGGTTTCTGGGTAGTGAGATCGGATGCCCGTGTGCATTGTTGCGCACGTAAAAGATCCCTTGGCAATTGGAAATCGAAAAGAGTAGCCTAACGACGCTGCCCGGGCAAAATTTGGAGTTGTAAACCTACCCACAGAGCCTGTGCACTGAGCTGAGCACCTTCAGACTCAGACTTGAGTTAGAAGTAGAACGGAGCACTTATTGGTTTCTAAACGTGTGCCATGATGATAATCCGTTGTTCGAAACTTCAAAACCTCAAACCACACTGTGTCAGTATTTGAGAATTACAAATGGCGACTACGGCCTACCCATACATATTCATCGTGGACAAGTTACTGTAGACAGTTTATGGCAGTTATTCACAAATACTGGAGCTGCTGTAGAGCAGTATCTAGACTCTCGAAAATCTTAGGTTCGAATCCACATCATGGCGGATACTTGTAAATAATATGAACCTAGCTTAACATGGGTAGTGGAAAGGTTTTGGAATATAAACGCGATCTTAGTGATGCTGACCACATCACTCGTTGAGGCTGGATAGTCTATGGAAATTTGGATCAAAACATATGGCTGATCGTTCAACGGCTGTGATTTTTTAAAATAAATCTACATTTTATGAACACCCTTTTCCTGTTAGAAAATCGCTTAGCTGTTTGACATCAATCCCTGTGTCTGTTTAGAAAATCATATCTCTCTTTCTCTCTCTCTTTCATATGTTCAGTATTCTCAGCTCTGCGCAAAACAATCTCGGTATACTTTCATCTGCTGTTTGTTTTTAGTAATTTAAATAAATAAATAAATAAATAAATAAATAATGAAGGTTTACTCTGTGTTTTGCCTTCTCATTTATAGTTTCACCATTCTCTCATGTCTCTTCTTTTATGTTTTATAAGGTAATAGTTCTTCCTGTTCTGAATCTCCCCCCCCCCCCCACACACACACACAATTTCTCGCTTCAATGCTTCTTTGGGACCTTCTCGTTCATTTATGATACTGTTACTGTGTCCAAACATTCGGCTGCATATATATATATATGCATTTTTTTCCGCACCCTCCAATGAGATTTGTAGTCAATGTTTATGTATTGTTAAGTTTTTCTTGACACTATCACACACTGTTTGTTTCCTTTTGTCTTTGTGGCGACCTCTCCAGATAGGGCCCTCACCTTGAGACTAGACCCAGTGGCATTGACCTCCAGTGAGAATTACGTCTTTAGTACAGGTGGATACAACAATAGGGCACTACGATGCAGAGTTGTAATATATTGTTTTATGGTCACATAAATGACAGTCCTCAGTGGCTGCCAAAGACATTCTTTACTCAGTGAGACTATAGTCTTTCTATGATTAACTCTGTTAATAGCAAAATAGTTTTGCACAAAATTGTTTATTTTGTATTCTAGTAAACGCCTTCATGGAGGCACCATGGTGTAGCGGCTAGCTCTCGTCTGCGGATCGGAAAGTCATCAAAATGACTTTGGCTACTATGTTGACCAAGCCTTGGGTAGGTTGCAGGTAGGGTCATGGGAAGCAAAGGCTGTAGGCATGCTATTGACTATAGCATCCACCGAGTGCCGATTGTTCTATAGAATATAGGTCTAGCCCTGGATCCCCAGTATGTTTAAAGGCGTAGAAAAAGGACCTTACTTTATTTCAAGCCCCTTTAAATGCAAACTACAGCTCTAGTGAAACAAAGAGCTAACACTGAGCTAGTCAGATTTCACTCGTAATATCTTTTTCTTTCATTTACGTCATTGAAGAGGTGAGGGAGATATAATGATCTTTTCTGTTTTCTTTCTAATGTGTTGCATTAGTTGACCTTTATTTCTTTAACCTGGCTGCTTCCATGTTTTGTGTGGTCTTACCCTTAGTCTCTCTCTCTCTCTCTCTCTCTCTCTCTCTCTCTCTCTCTCTCTCTCTCTCTCTCTCTCTTACTTGTATTTCTTCACTGTGGTTGTTCGTGGTCACCGGTACCAGAAAAGTTTCATCAGATGGCCAGGCCATATTATCTGTTGCTTTATAATTAAATGTTCGCTGAGTGCATAGAGACAAATTATCACAAACATCAGACAGAGACAGTCATTATTTTTTGGTCATGTTGTGAGAAGAGGGAGATTGGAAAATGTTGTGACCACTGGAAAGATCTGGGGAAAGAGAGACAGAGGAAGACAGGTTGAGAAGATTCTTGAAGGCGTTTTATCAAGGTATGGAGGGGTTTCAAAACACGAACTGATACATGCAGCTTCAGATTGTGGAGAGGCATGATCGCCCATGTCACTCGGCAAGACACTTGATGATGATGATAATGATTATGATGATAATGATGATGATGATATGATAATCTTCTTGTAATTGCTCCATTTGTAGTTGTATCTCATCTTGTTACTCTTCTACAACATCTCTTCTCTACTGATGTGATTTTGCGTTCCTTGTTTGTCTTTATGGTCCATGTTTATAAGTGGATACAAGGAAATAAGTGACTTCTTGAGTATGAAAGTTCATGAGGCGGGAGAACTGGCGAGAGACTGAGTTTCTTTCAGGCAGACCGTGATGAGAGCGACGTTCTGCAAAGGACCTGCTTTATGATGATGATGATGGTCCGTGTTTTTCTGGACGCCCGGACGCCCCTTTGTGGGGACAAACGAGAATAGACCCACTGCTGATTATTTCTACTTCTCCTTCGCCTTCACCTGTTGTAAACTCTAGCTAAAAATGCTGGTTGATCGTCTACTTCTGGTCTACAGTCCTGTTCCAAAATCTGAGTGTTGCGTGTGCATCCGTTTTTCATGTCTGACTCATTGAACATCTGTTTTACAGATCTGATTTATTTGTATGCAGACTGTTGGTTCCTTGTCTCTCAGGCAGATGGACATTGACTTCGAAGGAAGCTCCCACTTAGTCGGCTTTTACCACATGCTTATTGGTAGGCAGTGAGTCTGTTCTTGTCTTCCCTGTAATAAAGCCCCTGAAGCCACACGGGGAACTGCTGACCCAAAAGCATGTTGTAAGAGTCGACTTACTGGGTGCTCTCCTCGAAATAGGAGTGTATCTGCTGAGAGACAAGGTACCAACAGTCTGCAAATGAGTCAGATCTGTAAAACAGATGTTCACGCAACACTCGAGTTCTAGAAGAGGACTAAAGTCCAGAAAAGGATGAACTACCAGAACTTTTCACCGGAGTTTACAGCCCCTAAATGCGAAGAAGAAGATGTTTGACACTAGAAGTCTGACTGACTGACTGACTTTCTACCCCACCAGGACATCACACAAGCGATAAACACTTGATGACACAAAGTGTCACCATGTGGGTGAGGATCATCGTGGAGAGGTCCCAGAAACCGCGTTCAGCCTTTAGGCCATATTTACGTCCAGGCTATATTGCGGCCCCTGGCAAAACCAGAGTAGGGCTTCAAATAACGAAAAATTTCATCATGAAATGGACGGTAAATAATAACACTAGAAGTCAGAAAAAGCCAGAAAAATAGTAATAGGCCAGAAAATAGTGATATTTGATTTGCTGTGGTAGACAAAAGTTTTCTTCTATGTGTAAAAGTCATTGGTTGTTGCCCCGACTGCCCTGATTTGAATTTACGCACCCTATATGGATTTCTCTATCCATTTTCCCCGATGAAGAAAACAAATTCTTGAACATTTAAACTTTTCTTGCTTCTATTTGCTCTAAAAAAAAAAAACTTTAAACATGGAAGAAGTAACTACAATGGATCCCTAAACACACACTTTAGAACAAATCACATATCATGCGTTCCTGGTACTGAAAGAGTTAAACTGTGTTCCGCTGTTATCCTCATGGTGTTTTGTTATATGTAAGCACTGAAAAGCTTGGGTTGGTTCTGCAACGTCCTGTAAAGGATACGCAATATCTTTCTTAAAAGAGAATGAGCATATACTGCCACCCCACCTCTAAAAGAGGACATTGGAAGTAAAATGGGTCGGCGACATTAAACGATTTACCACTCTTATAAAGACCACCACTATCACCACCACCACCACCATCATCATCATCGTCATCATGTTATATCATGTATACGTCTCTTTTTTTTTTCACGCCAGTGGCATAGAGGGCATATAATAAGTAAGTAGTAAAGAAGGCTTTTCCAAGTCTTCAGCGGATTGGGCATATAGGGCTAGACCTTTATTTTATTAACCAATCAGCACTCGGTGGGTAATGTGGTCAACATCAAGCCAACCGAGAGGCTAGATAAGGTTAGACGCACACTTGTCAGATCAATCGGCCCTTGGGTAATGATATGATCAACACCACACTGGCCTCCTTTTCTTCCCATGACATTACCGTGTACTCAAAATGGCTGGGTTGACCTGGGAGCCACGATCAAATCTGAAAATAAATTCGTCACCTGTGGATTCAAACCTAAGACCCTTAACCATTAAACTATCATGTCTTCTTTACCCACTTCTGGACTTGGTGTTGTTCTGGCACTTCAGTTTTGCGTGTACATCTGTTTTACAGATATGACTTTTTTGTGCGCAGACTGTTGGTTCCCCACCTCTACGGAGGATGCACGTCGGCTTTGAAGAAATACCCCTAAATAATCGCTTTGTGAAATATGATTTTTTGGGGTAGGGAGATATCAAAAGCGGAAAGCTCTAGTTGTTCGTCCACTTCTGAATTTCGGTTATGTTCTAGAACTTGGAACTTTCGCATGTACAGTACTTTTACGGATCTGGCGAATTTGTGTGCAGATTGTTGGTTCTTTACTTCTACGGCGAATGCACGACGACTTCTTTATACAGCCTTTGGGGATATGCTTGTTTGGAAATGAGGGGGGGGGGGGGGGGGGGGGGGGGGGGGGAGAGGGGGGGGGTATTTCTATTCTTGCTTGCCTGGAAACATACCCGGAAATACCATGTCTTGTAATATGGCTGGAATTAAAGGATTCACATTTCATTCGTGTTAATATTTGTAATATAAAGATAAGGAGTGTTTTAACATTGTACAGACATACAGGACTCGAAGCCGGAACACTTGGTAACCTTGCATGTGTTTAGCTTCCGTGTCATGTAGTGTAACTGAGTTGGGGAGTCCCCTTGTGGGTTCCAGGGCCTCATTTTGGGGGAAAACACGAACAAACCACTGCCTCCCCAACAAGCATGTCTTGAGAGTCGACTAACTGAGGGATTTCTTAGAAGTCGGAGTGCATCTGCATGAGAGGCAATGAACCAGCAGTCTGCATACAAATGTGTCTGAAATGTAAAATGAATTTGCACGCACAGAAAACAGGACTTAAGTCGAGAAGCGGACGAAAAACCAGAACTTTCTGCCAGAGTTTACAGCCGGTAAACAGAAAGAAAAAAGATAATCTAAGGAGTCAATGTTATCCAATGACAGAGACTGCTGTAAGTCTGTTGGGTTTACAAGCACCGAAACTTACGAGCTCAGGCCCTATAGGCTCCCCCAGCGAAAAGAAAAAAAACACACAAATCTGGGGAAAGGAGGACTGGTGTTCGCCATCCCCCACCCCCACCCCCGCCCGACCCCCTCCCCCCCCCCCCCATTCCAAATGTGTAAGTGGACAAAGCACGGCTCACATCCCCTCCCATGTAAAGACGTTCTAGTTTTAAATATGTCATTATGTAGGGTATATGTTTAATCACTGTAGACGTTTTGAAACCAGTTATTTCCGCACCGTAATTAAATTAGTGTAAAACGTCATGGTTCAAGCGCCATGTAACCGCATCACGGCTCTATACCTGTGTTTTAGTAACTGATCTTAGCTATATTAGTATAAACTATTGAAGAAAGAGTAATCCTGGATGAGCATGTGTTCCTTAACCGAAGCGGGAATTCAAATGTGGTTGTTCAACAATTATGATGTCATTTCTGGGTATTCAAGTGCCTAATACTGTTAGCGCGGCGTCGGTGGCTAAGGCGTTGCGAGTCTGACTCGTAATCCAACGTACCGCGATCGAAACCTGCGTGGGCTGCGTGGATTTTTATCGTGGTATGGGACGTCGCAGGTCGACCCAGCCTCAAATGGGTACCAGGATGGGCTGTCCTGGGAAATTAAAGACGGCCAGCGTAATGCTGACCACATTACCAACCGAGTGCCGATTGGTCTGTAAAAATATGGGTGCTCTTCCCATATGCCCGATGCGCCTAAGTGCGTGTAAAGGGATCTTTACTTTACTTTTTTTAAAATACTGTTAGCAATTTAACCCGTAAAATCGATGGTGAATGGAGCTGTAATGTAGAAAATAGTACCTGAAATAGGACACACTATAGCAGTAAATGTAGCATTAAATCTAAAGACGGTGATTACAATAATTGCTGGGGAGGCAGTGGGTATATTCTTGCTTTCCCCACAATGAAGGTCCCCGAACACCCCACGTGAAACCTCTTGACTAAACACAGTAAACTTCTTCTTCTTGGCTTTTGTAGGCTGTAAACTCCCTAGGATTATTTATGGTGGTTCGTCCACTTATAGACGTAGGTGTTGTTTCACAATTTGATATCTGTTTTACATATCTAACTTCTTTCTATGCAGACTGTTAGTTCCTCACCTCTTACGTAGATGACCCCTGACCTCAAAGGACACACCCCTAATTAGTCGACTTTTACGACATGCTTGCTAGGGGACTGTAAATTCCCCCCCCCCCCCCCCCCCCCCCCCCAATGTTTTTCCGGACCCGAACAGGAAAAAGCAGTAAACACACATTATCCAAGAGTGATTTCAACAACTTGCCATGTTTTCGCCCAGTAAATAAAATATAGAATCTAAACTAGCACTACCGGGCACTGCTACTTTTTGTCTTTACCACCCACGTTGACCGCCATTATGGGACACACCCATACATCGTGCACTCTAAACCAGTGTTCTTCAACTTTATTTACACAGGCGGACCATCAGAACAGGGGTCCTGTTTCGCTGTTCACCTGACAGCTAAACCGTCACAGAAACAATGTTATATTCGATGTGATAAAATTACAATTTTCAGCTGATGCGATATCCGCCGCTGGTGTTCAGAGGTTAGGAAAAGTATGCAGTCAAAAAAGGTTACAGGGATTTGTACCTGTTTTATTTCATCCTTGAGGTGTCAATCCTACCTAGTGCAATTCTGAAATAGAAAAACTACCTACCCTATTCCGTTACATGATTACGCACAAATTTGGCAGAACATCGCTCTCTTCATGGCACACCTTAAAGTATCCCTTTTCCTAGCCAGCTCTCCAACCCTATGTGCTTTTCATTTTTAAGCATCTTTAATGTCCTGTGTCCATCTTCGCCGAAGTCGACCCCTGACTCGCCTTCCACAAACTGCACCCTTCATCCAATACCGTCTTTTCCAAGCCACGGTGACGTTTGATGTAACCAGAATACTTCAACTTTCGGGACAGGATGCTGTTTATGAGCCAGTTATCCTAGATATTTACCTCGTGTAGAATGTCGATGTTGTGTCTCTTCTTTATCCATTATATTCTGATAATTTTTCAGTAACATTTTAATTCACAAGCTCCAATCTTTTTCCCCAGTGATTGAGTGAGATTCGGACCACACAGACTTTTTTGCGGCCCACAGGTTGAACAACACTGCTCTAAAGCCAGCGATCACGTTTACAATATATGAGCTTGAATAAACGATATCTATCGACTTCTGTGCCTGGCTGTATTCTGGTGATCTAAAAATATGTTGTGCCGCTTATATAGTGACAGTTCGTCCCCATTCGAGACACCCACCTCACGGTGTGTGGCTTTAAATACAGTGCGTCTGAACTAGGGTGTCACTGCATATACATACATAAATACATAGACATATATTCACACATTCATACACACACCCATACATAGATACACAGCTAGCGTGCATTCAGTAAGGCGGGCGGGACATACTGACAGACATCCACACATACAGACATAGATACAAAAGCATACACATACACACATACACACACACACACAAACACGTACATACCTACGTGCATGCATTCAGGCAGGTAGACAGGTAGGCAGATACATACAGACAAACATCCAGACAGACAGACAGATACGCATATACGCACTCACAGATAGACAAACAGATACTCAGACATAAGGAGTGAGGATAAAACTGTGTACCTTATAAATACACACACACACACACACACACACACACACACACATATATACACATATATAAATATATATTTAAATATATTTATATATATATCTGCCCCCCCCCCCTTTTTTCCCCATCATCTTTTCCCCTGCCCAAACCCAAGAATGCAGCACTAAAGTTCGTGCAAAACTGAATCATTTGATCAAGAACTCAACGT
>CAJHNH020004002.1:477500-486864 GCA_905116865.2 Candidula unifasciata
CCGCAATTTCATTGTCAACATATCCCAGCCAAATGTCTAGGGGAAAAAAACACTGTGTTAGTAAGATACCTATCTTCCTTTTGTTACGCTCGGACTTATCTGGGTTGCGCATCTTTCCCCGCTGTGTCAGTTAATTCAAATCAGCATTTATGGATGATCGTTGTTCTTAGTTCTCTTCGCGAACTACTTATTCTCGGGTTAACAAACTGACTTGTAGCGTCTACCCGTTATACCTTCCCTTGACCCCTGAGAATTCCTGGCGATGAAAGTCAAGCACTGTTTAACCGCATCATGCATGACTGACTTTCAGTTAGGGCCCAATTTTCCCTAAAGTCCTAACTATTATGATATTTGTGGTTGAGCTATACAGACAACATGTGCAGTATTAGATAGGGCTGTCGGTGTCAAGCCTGATGATGCTTCATCATTATCATCTTTTTATCTTCTTATACTACTACTACTACTACTACTACTACTACTACTACTACTACTACTACTACTACTTCTACTACTACTACTACTATTACTACTACTACTACTGTTACTGCTACTGCTACTACTAATACTAATGTTACTGCTACTGCTTCATCTTCATCATCATCTGTTATCTTCTTATACTACTACTACTACTACAACAACAACTACTACTACTACTACTACTACTACTACTACTACTACTACTACTACTACTACTACTACTACTACTACTACTACTACTACTACTACTACTACTACTACTACTAATACTACTGTTACTGCTACTGCTTCATCTTCATCATCATCTTTTTATCTTCTTATACTACTACTACTACTACTACTACTACTACTACTACTACTACTACTACTACTACTACTACTACTACTACTACTACTACTACTACTACTACTACTACTACTAATACTACTGTTACTACTACTACTATTACTACTACTACTGTTACTACTACTACTACAAACACCACTACCACCAGTACTACTACTATTACTACAACTACTACTGCTGCTGCTGCTACTACTACTATTACTACTAATGCTGTTACTACTAATACTACTAAGACTACTACTATTACTGTTACGCTGATGCTGCAGCAACAGTTGCTGCAGAAACAGTTGCTGCTGCTACTACTACTGTTGCTGTTACTACTACTACTA
Source organism: Candidula unifasciata (assembly GCA_905116865.2). Lineage (NCBI taxonomy): Eukaryota > Metazoa > Mollusca > Gastropoda > Stylommatophora > Geomitridae > Candidula > Candidula unifasciata. The sequence goes on from CAJHNH020004002.1 coordinate 478,653, forward strand.
CTACTACTACTACTACTACTACTACTACTACTACTACTACTACAACTATTACTATCACTACTGCGCTGATGCTGCAGCAGCAGCAGCTGCTACTACTACTTCTGTTGCTGTTACTTTTACTACTACTACTACTACTACTACTACTACTACTACTACTACTACTACTACTACTACTACTCCTCCTCCTCCTACTACTACTACTACTACTACTACTACTACTACTACTACTACTACTACTACTACTACTACTACTACTACTACTACTACTACTACTACTAATACTACTACTATTACTACTACTACTACTACTCGTGGATTTTATCGTGGTATGGGACGTCGCAGGTCGACCCAGCCCCAAATGGGTACCAGAATGGGCTGTCCTGGGAAAGTAAAGACGGCCGGCGTAATGCTGACCACATTACCCACCGAGTGCCGATTGGTCTGTAAAAATACGGGTGCTCTTCCCATATGCCCGATGCGCCTAAGGGCGTGTAAAGGGATCTTTACTTACTACTACTTCTACTACTACTACTACTACTACTACTACTACTACTACTACTACTACTACTACTACTACTACTACTACTACTACTACTACTACTACTACTACTACTACTGCTGCTGCTGCTGCTGCTGCTGCTACTACTACTGTTGCTGCTGCTGCTACTCCTACAATTCCACAATCACTGCTAATTTATTTATTTTTTTCAAAATACTCTATAACTACCTGCGGACAAGCAACATTTTTGCAACAATAATTCAACAGTTTGATTTTCTCTTTCCTTACCTACCGACACAAAACTGACCATCTTCTCATTCATGGTCTGAGACAGTACCAAATGAGTGACGAAAGTTAACAGGAAAAGACTGGTTGGGAAATGGCGACCAGCTGTCTCAATGTCAGTAACCGGATACGGATATGAACTGGCGTCATTGAAACCGGAACTGCGAGGTTTAAAGTTCAAGTAGTGACGTAAGGGAAGTTCTATAACGTACCTGTGGTGTTTTAATGGTTGTCCAAATGTTTGTTTGTTGATTAAATATTTTAAAGTCCGTCTTCTCTATCTGTGAAGTTATTTCTTCTGTGTTTTAAATATTCATTTGTAACTCTCACAGTACGGAACAATTCACTGTATTCATCATCAGAAACCACTTCTGCCGTTAATCTTCATGAGGAGGATAATTTGCGATCCAGTGTATGATGACTGGCCCTGGCTATTGTCATGCCATGAAGGCGCAGAGTGGCTTTAATGTTGTCGATCCTTTTACCTGGCCGTCCTCTTGCTCTTGTAGCTGATCATCTAAGATGAGGTGCCTGTGATGGGTTTAATGCCACTTCGTTCTAACGTGATGACCAAACCACCTAAACTGCTGTTTCACCGTGAATTTAGCACAGGTGTTGTTTTCGCAATTAAGTTTAGATTTAGGTTTATACGACAGATCAACATCATGGCACATGCGTAGTAGCCCATAAGTGCTCCGTTCTATTTCTGACCTGAGCTTGAGTCTGACAAATCTCAGCTCACATGACGAACTTCACAGCACCGTCGAGGATTCTAAAATACTTTTAGGTTAATATATTTTTAACTCAAAATTTTGACCGGGCAGAGCGGTTATGTTACTTTTCTTCGATTTCCAACTGCCAAGAGATTTTGTTTACGTGCGCAATACACACGGGCGTCCGATTTTACTTTCCAGAGACCAGGGGAAAATTGCTAGAAGTCCCCTTGAAAAAATCCCAGCCTTCACCGGGACCTGAATCCGGGACCTTCAGCACTCGGAGCAGACGCCATGCTTCGAGACCACGTAACCTCCCTATCACAATTTATCGGATAGTATCATTATTCATTGGTTTCTTGCATGGCTAAACTGGCGGTTTTTCTCTCACGCCTATCATTTGGAAAGCAGGGCTGCCGAAATTGGTGCTTTCGCACAAAAATGTTAGTATTCAATCTTTGTTAAGCAAAACTGTACTTGTGGTAACATGTCCGATAGAAATAAAGTTATTGTTCCAGCTCTCGATAAAACATCACTCTTAGGGGGGAAGGGGGCGGAGAAGTCATTCACACTCCACTGTTGGGGTAAACAACCGAACCCCATCAAACTCTTCAGGTTGAAAGATTTAACCACACACCACTCTTGGGAGTGAAAGTGTTAACCACACAACACTCTTGGAGGTGAAATTATCAACCACACACCACTCTTGGAGGTGAAATTATCAACCACACACCACTTTTGGAGGTGAAATTATCAACCACACACCACTCTTGGGGGTGAAATTATCAACCACACACCACTCTTGGAGGTGAAATTGTCTACACACACCTCAACCACACATCACTTTGGGGGGGGGGGGTGAAAAATATATCCATACATAACTTTTCAGGGTAAAAGAGTCAACCATGAATGACTAAATCACATACCACTCTTGGGGATGAATGAGTAAATCACATACCAATCTTGAGGGATGAATGACTAAATTACATACCACTCTTAGGGATGAATGACTAAATCAAATACCACTCTTGGGGATGAACGACTAAATCACATACCACTCTTGGTGATGAATGACTAAATCACATACCCTTCTTGGGGATGAATGACTAAATCACATACCCTTCTTGGGGATGAATGGCTAAATCGAATACCATTCTTGGGGATGAATGACAAAATCACATACTACTTTTGGGGGATGAATGAGTAAATCCCATACTCCTTTTGGGGATGAGTGAATAAATCACATAACACTCTTTGGGATGAATGAGTAAATCACATACCACTCTTGGGGGTGATTGCGTAACTCACATACCACTTTTGGGGATGAATGAGTAAATCACGTACCACTCTTGAGGGATGAATGGCTAAATGACATACCACTCTTGGAGATGAATGAGTAAATCACATACCACTCTTGAGGGATGAATGACTAAATGACATACCACTCTTGAGAATGAATGACTCAGCGACATCCAATTCTTGGAGGTGAGTGACTCAGTGACATCCAATTCTTGGAGGTGAGTGACTCAGTGACATCCAATTCTTGGAGATGAGTGACTCAGTGACAACTCATTGTGGTGGGCGGAAGTCTCAATCAAAAACTTCTCTTGGGGGATGAATGACTCGAACACACTCTACTCCTAATGCTGATTGATTCAATCACACACCACACTTATGGATGAAAGACTCAAGCACAGTCAGATTTTAGAGGTTGAAAGACTTAATCCCACCACACTCTACAGGGTTAAAGAGTCACCCATACCCCACTTTTGAGGTGAACAACTGAATCACAAAATCTGTCTTTGTGGTGGAAAAAAAAAACAAACTATTACATACCACTCTTAGGGGCGAAAGAGGGGAGGGGGGGGGGGTAAAAAAATGGCAAATGTTAAAAGTCCACAATTGACGAAACCACAACATATTACCTAAAAGCTGATATTCGGATATTACCCAACAGCTGATTTTCGGAGATTACTCAACAGCTGATTTTCGGAGATTACCCAACAGCTGATTTTCGGGGATTACCCAACAGCTGATTTTCGGAGATTACCCAACAGCTGATTTTCGGAGATTACCCAACAGCTGATTTTCGGCCCAGGCATCTCTTACTTCACAACTGTCTCGAAGTCAGTGTTCTGCAACATCTTCACACCCGCCTCCCACCCAACCAATGGAAACTGTTTCATGGTCCATCCGACAGTTTACCAAACACCAAAACGGTGGAAATTGTTTCATAACCCACCCAACATCTATCAAAACACCAAAACAGTGGAAATTGTTTCACGGCCTGTCCGAAACACACCAAAAAAAAAAAACGAATGTTGACAACAGCTCATTTCCTAAAATTCAGTGTCCAAAAAATTTGTTTTTAGGTGCTTAATGCTGTTGCTCAGTGGCTGAAAAATTTGATATATGTGGCTGGAACAATATTTCTCAAATACAACACGCTACAATAATTTCACTTCGAGTTCTCCGTCCGGTTTTAGTTTGTGCACACAAATCGGTAGTCCTTGGGGTGTTAATCTTACAGCAACAGAAGAGAAAAACCACATAACATACCTCGTTACATAATTAGGCAGTATTTTTGTGGCGACCGCCAGGACATTTTCTGCAGTTCACCACTGGGCCGCATATCAAGGGTTGAAGAACACCGCGCTCTGTCAGTGTTAAACTCACGCAACAACTACCTCGCCAGTACGTCAGTCTATACGCCATCTAAAGCGATTAGGGGAGCAGTTGAATATTGATGAAGTCTGCATTAACGATCAGCCTAGTAGGAAGGTGAAATTAAAGTCTCGGTTAAGTTAATTAATAGGCTATTGATAGTGCAACATCTGGGGTAGGAAACGTTCGGTCATATTGAGAGATTGCGCTGACCTAAACGGTCATTGTGTTCTTAGATCTCGCCCTTCACAGGGTATCCTGTTAACTTATTGACTGTTGAAGTCGCTTTGGAAGCCGTAGAAAGGGGCTGGCTGGTCTCGAGGCATGGTATCCACCTCGAGTGCTTGAGGTTCCGGGTTCAATCCCTGCTGGCGCTTGGGATTTTTCACGTGGATTCGGAATTCTAGTAATTTCCCTCTGGTCTCTGGGTAGTGAGACGCCCGTGTGCATTGTTGGAAATTGAAAATAGTAGCCTTACTTCGCTGCCCGGGCAAAATTTAGAGTTAAAAATATGCCCTAAGTATTTCAGGATCCTCGCTGGAGCTACAGAGCGTGTGCACTACACAGACTTGATTCAGGAGAAGAACGGAGAACTTATGGGTTACTACCCGTGTGCCCTGATGTTGATCTGTTGTTCAAAACCTCAAACCTGGAAGCCCTTGATAGCGCACTGGCTAGTCTGTCGCCTGTCGGCTGGAAGATATGTCTTCAGACGTATAGGGCATATAGGGCTAGACCTCAATTGTATAGACCAATGGGTGTGTGATATGATCAGGATCCCGCTGGCCACCTTTCCTCACCAGGACTGTACCTAGTACCCATGTTCGGCTGGATGAACCTGGCAGCCAAGTTCATTTGTGAAAAACAAAAAGGATAGCTTCGTTCGGATCTGAACCCACGAACCCTCCAATACGCAAGCGAGCATCTAGCCACTACACTACAGCGCTCCCGTCGGCTGCAAGGTATACACTTCAAAATCGCAAAGAGGCGGATATGAATTTAAAAAAAAAATGACACTGGCTTCCAGATCAACCCAGCCTAATGTGGCTACGTGGAAATTTCGTGGGAAGTAAAGACGACCAGCGAGGCCACATCACCAATCGAGTGCCGGTTAGTTTATAAAAATATAGGTCTAGCCCCAACTGATTCATGACCCAAAGGGTTGAACAATGCCCTTAACTTGCAATGCGATGTCAGCTACCGGATACAAAGTGTTTAATGGGTGCGCCCTGACGTCACACCTTTTAACTTAGAATTACAGTAATTAGTTTACATTTAGACATGTTTATTTTGTCACAGATATATCTGTAGTGAGCATCCACTGTTAGTATTTTATTTTTCTGGGGGGGGGGGAGGGGGGGAGGGGGGGGGGGGGGGGTTTAGTCTGCCCTTGCTGTCAATTGGCGGTTTGTACATTGTGTTCTGATTTACAGCTAGGCTGGGATATCTGCGCCGTTCAGATCAGTACGTCAATCAATCCATCAGCCAATCACTTACCATCTCGGCAATGAAGTTTGGCTGCAGTAGATGTTTGTTTGTTTGTTTTAGTATCCAGAAGCCATGAGTTGTTAACCCTTAGGCTCGGTATTATGGATATCGCAACCTTTCGGCCCTGATTCCATTGTAAATACCGTAAATCTGGGAGAAAATGTGGCTTTCCTGCCTAGCCCCGGGATTGAACCCGGACCACAAAGAGTTCGTCACCCGGTCTCCGCGCAATCCAGTTTAGCCAACTACGCTAGAGAGACGGGCGGCTGCAGTAGATCTGCAACACAATCTGTCATATGAAACCCCGGAATCCTCACCAGAAATTGCTACAAACATAACGAAGCTTTATTAATATCCTACCCCCATATGATGCCACAGGTCATTCCAACATTTTAGAGGGTGGTAAGACTGGGTTTCTAGAACATCTAGAACTAACCCCAACCCACCTATGTCCCACTAGAGAGTGCAGCCTAGGTCCCATGACTGCATGCAGCCTAGGTCCCACGACAGCATGCAGCCTATCTATCACCCCTTGAAATATTAGTCTGTCCCGTGACCTATGGATTTCCTCTGTTTGGGGTAGGATATTAATTAAAACACCAAATAACCCCTATACAATCAGTAGCTTCCGTGTTTTGGACACACTGTAAGCAAACTAGGGGTTAAATGACGTTACAGGCCAGACCAAATGGAGGTTACAACATTCACCGGTCATTGGACCTTCGTAGGTGTGATAAATTGTTGCGACAGACGTTTTTGATGAGCAGGTGAAAGGGTGGAGGCCTTGCACGTGAAAGAATTGTGATATAAAAGTATCGACTTTTCCAGGTAACTTAGCCGCTCAGGCTGACCTGGCAACTTATGATTAGACTGTTGACACTGAAGTGGCCCATATGTTGGATAAGTTGTGTAAGTTGTGTAACAATGACAATGATTATCAAAATAATAATAATAACATTAATAATAATAATAATCACAATAATAATATTAATATAAAATGAAATGGTGACGAAGAATGATTTATTGTAGCAACTTTCTCACTTCTGATTGTGTCACCAAAAAGGGTGACCTTTTTGTACTACACTTTTCGTTGATTGATTCATATTATCCTTGTTTTGAGCTTTGACACAGCAGGGCCTGTTTAAACCAGCGACAGAAGAGACAGTCAACCGAAGCTGCATATCCTGTCTCTTGACAAAGTATCTTTCCCTTGGCGGTCATTTCATGTTATTGTTGTTGAATTCTTCTTCAAGTCATCGCCGTGTGGCGTTAGTAGAAATGAAATGTCGTGTATATCAATAAACTCCAACGAACCTTCTGTCTCGTGTATATTCAATAAAATGTCTCTGACAACCGATGATCCTCCTCGTGTGGCGTTAGTAGAAATGTCTATCCACAACCTTCTGTCTCGTGTACATTCAATCAACTCTGAATGATCCTCCATGTCGTGTGGCGTTAGTAGAAATGTCTATCCACAACCTTCTGTCTCGTGTACATTCAATCAACTCTGACCCGATGATCCTCCATGTCCGTGTGGCGTTAGTAGAAAAATGTCTATCCACAAACCTTCTGTCTCGTGTACATTCAATCAAACTCTGACACCGATGATCCTCCATGTCGTGTGGGCGTTAGTAGAAATGTCTATCCCACAACCTTCTGTCTCGTGTACATTCAATCAACTCTGACACCGATGATCCTCCATGTCGTGTGGCGTTAGTAGAAATGTCTATTCACAACCTTCTGTCTCGTGTACATTCAATCAACTCTGACACCGATGATCCTCCATGTCGTGTGGCGTTAGTAGAAATGTCTATCCACAACCTTCTGTCTCGTGTACATTCAATCAACTCTGACACCGATGATCCTCCATGTCGTGTGGCGTTAGTAGAAATGTCTATCCACAACCTTCTGTCTCGTGTATATTCAATCAACTCTGACACCGATGATCCTCCATGTCGTGTGGCGTTAGTAGAAATGTCTATCCACAACCTTCTGTCTCGTGTACATTCAATCAACTCTGACACCGATGATCCTCCATGTCGTGTGGCGTTAGTAGAAATGTCTATCCACAACCTTCTGTCTCGTGTACATTCAATCAACTCTGACACCGATGATCCTCCATGTCGTGTGGCGTTAGTAGAAATGTCTATTCACAACCTTCTGTCTCGTGTACATTCAATCAACTCTGACACCGATGATCCTCCATGCCATGATGGCAAACTGTCCAGCATCTACTTTCTTGGCCTACGCTGCTTCTCCTCCCCCTCCTCCTCCCCCAATCGGCACAATGTACTCCAGTTTTCTCCTTACCACATGACCAAAGAATGTAGATTGTCTCTTTCTGATGTGAGCAATCAGTTCTCGTCGTGAGTCAGTTTCTTTCGAGAGTTCTTTATTTATTCTTTGTATCTATCATTGTCATAATTCTTCAATAAAACCACGTCTCTGCAGCTTCCAAATAAGTTTTCACAAATTTACTAACTGTCCACGATTCCCGCCCGCATCCGTTTCCGTATATTATTTGTTTATATTGTGTGGGTTCTGGGACCCCATCCAAGGTGGT
>CAJHNH020004002.1:487583-501108 GCA_905116865.2 Candidula unifasciata
TGTCTGTCTGTCTGTCTGTCTGTCTGTCTGTCTGTCTGTCTGTCTGTCTGAATGTTAGACGGACTTGCGTGACATTTTGTAACTTTTAAATAATAAAGTTCCTTCATTTGTTGCCTCTTTTTGTCTGTCTGTCTGTCTGCACATCCACACACGCACACTATGATACGTGTATGCATCCATACATTCCTTCGTTAATCCGCCCACTCGTTCTTTCTTTTAACCCCACCACCCCATTTTCCTGCATCCACCCACCTATCCCTTCGTTAACCTATCCCTACCCACTCCGTTCCCCCCCCCCCTTAAGTAAAATCAGCACAGCCCTGACTCTGAACTGCAACGACCCCTCTTTGACGAGAGCAATTATTGTGGTTTAGCCTTGACATTGAGTCGCCTGTGATGGCCATAAATATCAATCGAAAAGGGGAGAGGGGAAAAAAAACACGCTTGCCATGTATATTCATTTGGCGGGAGAGGGTGGTAGGTTAAAAAAGAAAAATCCTCTACCGTAGATACACTCATTAATATTGATCCCCTGGTTGTGTTTTTTACCTCTACCTTCCCTCACCTTTCCGCTAAAGGGTCATCGTCCAAAACAACCTCAAATAGACTTGTTGACATTTCCATAATTATTCATAGATTAGCCTCGGTTCGAACTAGGAACAATCGATCAGTAGGATTGAAAAATCGGTCGGAGCGCAATAACCTAGCTTCCGCACACTCGCCCGGAAAGTGCGAGGTTGGGTGGCCGATGCCTGATAGCAGACCATGAAAGCACTGGCGATTGACGTGGGCAGCGTGTGTGTGTGTGTGTGTGTGTGTGTGTGTGGTTGAGTGTGTTTATGTGAGCCACCTGAAGTCTCATCTGTTTTATGCTCATGCGTAGTTTGTGTTGTGTTGCGGGGTGTGAGTGAGGCAGGGTGTGGGTGAGGCAGGGTGTGGGTGAGGCAGGGTGCTTTATCGTCTCGTTATTAAGGTATTTTTTCCCGGCCGGTGTCAACATCGATGGAGAGATTTGTATAAAGTAGACATGAGCACCCTAGAAAATATGGCTGCACAGAAAGCATACAACACCAAACACAAAGAAGTAAAGGAAAGCTTAAAGAAAGACAAAATGGAATACTTTAAACTCAAAGCCGCTAAAGCGGAAGAAGCAACAATCACAGAAGATACTAGAACATTGTATAAAATAACAAAGGATCTTAGCTGGAAACATTTCAACTCTAATGAAGGAAACCGGAGAGACACAACAGGAGAAATATTCACAACAGAGAGAGAAAAGTTTGACATATGGCAAGAATATTTTACCGAGTTGCTAAATAGGCCAGCATCAGATATGCCAGTGGAAACAGTAGAAAACTGTGGCCAACTGCTAGAAATTGATATTTGGCCAATCAGTGCTAAAGAAATAGAAAAGGCAACAGGCAATATGAAGAATGGGAAGACACTAGATGAAGATGCTGTCCCCAAAGCCAGCGGCACATCTCCATTGTCCCCAGGGACTGACGGGTGCCAATAAAAATAAATAATAAATAAATAAAAAGACATGAGTGAAGCTCCAAATAATCGGAAGAATATCCGACACTAAGGTCGACAGCCTCCAGTGTTCTCCTTACATAAACTAGAGACCCCAAGGACAAGAGCTAAAGTTCAGAAGCTATCAGTTGTCCCACTTTATCTAACCGCTGTACGGGTGCCACAACCTAGGAGCTCAGTCACCTTGAAGCAACCACCCCCCCCCCCCCCCCCCCCCCCACACTCACACACCAAATGTTTCAGACGGGAAAGCTGGGCTCGGAGCAATCGCCACTGTCCCCGGCCTCCAAACGCAATTTTTTTTTTGGAGGGGGTGGGGGTCCCCCAGAATAATTACAACGAGGGTAATTTTCGCCTCCCCACAGCTACACATAATATACATACTGTTGATTCATAATTTTAAAAAAATAATTTGTTACAATGTAAGTATTTTATTATTGCCTGCCATTAAACGAAATAATGATTATAATAATAGTAATAATAATGATGATGATAATAAAAATTATAACAACAACAACAACACAACAACAACAATAATTCATCTTGCATATTTAAAAAAAGGCTTACGCCCTTTAAGGCCACCGCCTCTATAAAATTATAATGAGGACATGCGCCTGCCCCCCCCCCCCCCCCCCTTCCTTTTTTAAAATAAAAACCTAACTTGACTCGAATAATTTCTTGATATCTGCGCCGGTGAACAGAAGAAACCGGTATGTTCACTAACAGTTGTCTGCGTTTAGTTACCGAAATCTCCTGTAGAATGTGCAGCGAGTATCTCCAGTTTCTCCAACTACTTATGGGATGATCAAGTTACCAGAGGGTACAGTCAATAAACCCACTTCTCTTTGGACTGCGAAAGTCCTAAATCGCTACCAAAGGTACATGTTCACGCTGTTAGTGTATCGCTTGTGTGGTAAATAAAACAGTACAGAACCATTCTGATGCCAATCACATAGCTGATTATTGGGGGTAATCTTCACTGTGCTCCGGACAGATCTAGAGGTGCTCCGTTCTCTTCCTCAAAAGTTCAACAGGCGTAGAACGACTGATGACGCCTGTTCTGTGTTGATTAATTGATCGTCTTGTCCTCTTGGTGAGATGTTCATATCTGGCAGCTGCAGTTGTCATCAGCATGGCTATGTATACTTATCCATGCCCTTTGTTGTATTCGTGCTGCGCATGACACTGATAACATCAATTCTGTCCAGAACAGGACCAGCTACAGCAACCGTAGTATCTATAAGATGATCTGCACACTCGAGGCCTCGAACACTCACATAACCTGGTACAAAGATTAAGGTTAGGCCAACCATTTGCGATGTGCTTAGGGAAGAAATCCATTCTTGTCTGATAAATCCAGCCTGAATTCTCCTAAGCATATTCATTGACTCACTAAGTAAGTATGCGTGTGTGAACTCTTGAGTACCCCCACATTCTTATTCCCTTGTTGTAGTAGCACCATCTCTATTGTCAGGCTGTTAGTTGTAACACTAAAAGTGCAGTTCTTGTCCGTACCTTAATTAATGGTTTTCCCTCTTGAGCTCAAGGTAAATGCCCATATATTTCGCTTCCCCTCCCCCCGAATCACTAATCCATCCGTGTACACTAAAGCATTACTGTCATCTGTGTTCTCGTCAACCACAGTTGTGGTGACTACCCTGTCTGCCATGCCAGGAATCTGCTCCCTGCAGGTTCTACCCAGTGCGATGTGGACTGTAATTGTAATGTTTGGAGCAGCAGCTGTGGGTATCCACAGAGATCCATGACTAACGACAGTCAGCTGGCAAATCTGTTGGATAGCGTCCAGTGACTATCCAGCATTCAGTGCTAGACTCAAGTTTGTATAGACCAGTGTGCATCCAATGGATTAAACTGTCAGCAAGAAAGCAGGTGAAAGCCGGATAACCGGATGAAAGTGACTTGCGCAAGAAGTTGGGTTAAAGTGAAGCTCTCTGACTAGTATGTTGATTAAGAGAACAGATTCAGGAGGCTATAAGGAGAAGGGAGAGATAGGAAAAAAGGATGGAGGTAGAGGAAAAACCGGTAGATTAAGATGTGCTCCTATGTCATGTTATAACAGTCGACCTCACTGTGCAATGGGCATTCTCATGCCTGATCAGTCCCCCAATGTAGCAGCTAATTCATTATACTTCTACTTATTGTTCCAATGAGTAGTTGCTTATAATGTCTTCAATCTTGGCCTTGAAGGCGGCGTAGACGTTCTTCACCATCCTTTACGCCTATGTCACGCATCGTATTAGTGTCAGAGGTTCGTCATTATTTCCTAGCCCAGTGGTCGACCTGAGTGCAGCTCGGCCATTCTGCCATAAATTGGTTTTGACTCCGAAAAAACATGGTTCTTGACAGATTTTTGAAAAGAAATTTAGCTCTCAAAATAAAATAAAAAAAGTTTTAATCCTCCTGCTGTTGATTTTGTGCTCTGTTGACTAAAGAGTTAACCAATCACTGGCCAAGCAAAGTCCCTACAGCGCTAGGATGTGGGGTGAGCAAGCGAGAAACATGGTAAACAATTATCCGCCCACACCGACTCGTATTGGATAAGGCATACCAATAAAATCTGGCTAAATATTGTAAAGCTGTATACATTTAATGAATGAGAAATTAATGTGTGTGCCTTTTAACTTTATATGAATAGATTCACTCGCAAACTGTTTGTCGTGGGCGATAAGCTTTCACGAGTAGAAGCAGGGGAGGGGGAGGAGAGAGAAACAAATTAGAAAAACAAGGTGGGGGAGGGGGAGTGAAACGCGTTAAAGAAGTTAGAAATGACACATAACAAATAACTAAAATAAGATAAAACGGTAATCTGCTTATATTTCTTTCATAACACAATTTAATATCAAGTGGAAAGCTAAAGAACCTTATTCACGCCATTATTACTTCAATATATGGTACGCAGACAATAAATCTTCAAGATTAATCAACATCAGATGAAAACAAGGTTGTCCATTCCACAGCGTTTGTGGTTAGTCTAAGACTTCTGTGGTGAATCTCTTAGTGTAACAACAGACAGCCTGATTGACCTATTTCAGTTACAAGAGTTGATTTCTGGGATTAACAATATGTTGATATAAAGGCCTGTAGTCTTATTCTGCTGTGCCCTTAAAAGTGCGATTGGCACAATGTGTTGTGGTCTATAGTTAACCTGTGATATCAGTGTTTTTCGGCCTAACACATCTGATTTCAGCAAACATAATCAGTCGGCTTTATTTTACGACACTCTTGTGAATGGGCAGCGTAGACAGTTGATTATTTATTCTCCGCCCCCCCACCCTGTTTACCCCCCCCCCCCCACACCCTCCCCCACCCTCCCCCAGACAAACACATACACAGACATACATGCGGATGGGCAGACAGATCATTACGGTCTGAGAAGAATGGCGCTACGAGGAGTTACCAGGGAATCTAGCCGACGCTCAGGGGAAGGATGAGACGGATATACAATCAAGCGGTTACTGATACCATCGGAATTGGAACTCTTCGCTGGCTGCTGAAGATGGGGACTGAGCACTTATGGGAGTGTCCCGAGTGCTGTCATGTCGATTCTTAACTCAACATTCAACACATACAATAAGGCCTAGGAACCTACCGGGAGAATTTCTGTTTTAATAAAATTGACAAACTTCAGCAAAATATGCCTGGCTATCAAATGTCTATGGGTCGAACGGATCCTCACCCGAATGCTTGCACTTTGTGTCGTCGGGTGTTTATCGCTCGGTGTGATGTCCTGGTGCGGTTGAGCGTCAGTCGTTTGTGAAGTACTGTATACGGTTTGCAATCCCAGTATCGTCTTCTTGTTCGAATTCACTGGCTGTAAGCTCCGGCGGAAAGTTCTGTGTTGTTCGTCTACCTCTGGACTTTAGACTTGTTCCAGAACATGGGTTTAACGTGCACATCCATTTTACAGATCTGACTTATTGTATGCAGACTGTTGGCTTCTTGCCTCTCAGGCAGATACACTCCGACTTCGAAGGAAGCCCCCAATTAGTCGACTCTTACGACATGATTGTTAGGAAAGCAGTGGTCTATGCTTGTTTTCCCCCACAATGGGGCCCCGGAACCCACACGGGCAGCACCCTCATTATGTAACTGCACATAGGGAAAACATTGTTTTGAATAACTTCACATACACATGCATTATTATTGTCTATAATTCCTTGGCATGGAGATGTGTCAGCACACGAACTGATACATGCGATAGGAGATCGTAAATTCTGGAGAGGCATGATCGCCCACGCCAGTCGGCATGGCACATGATGATGATGTTAATTACTTGTAATCTCTATTTTTTCATTTATATTTATTAGTTCGGATGAATACCTGCGAACTTATGTCAAACCCAACTCACAATACAAAAAGTTATTTACAATGTGCACTTTAAAACGTAGACAATAAAGAAGAGAGAAAGGTGCGTCTCACACGTCCTGATATACATAACGAGTTATCAAAACATTCAATCAATGAATCTCAGATCTATACTTTAATAACTACAGTCCATTGAACTCTCCATCGTCCACTGCTGCCTCAAAAATATTAATAAATCCGGATATTACCCATAAGCCTCTTACACTCGTGTAAATATAAATTACTTCGCCCCTGCCTCGGTTAACAATGCAGACTGTTCACACCCGGTAAATGGTAAACGATTATTTCAGGTTTATGAAGCGGGTGATCAATGTATTGAAGACTCCGTGCTATTTTTAATCTGTATGAATGTAAATCTGTAAGAATGAGAAAAATGACGGTTCAGTGTTAGCAGGCCTGCCAACATGCCTTTCTACCAGACTGCCTACCCCCATGCATGCCAACATGCCTTTCTACCAGACTGCCTACCCCCATGCCTGCCAACATGCCTTTCTACCAGACTGCCTACCCCCATGCATGCCAACATGCCTTTCTACCAGACTGCTTACCCCCATGCCTGCCAACATGCCTTTCTACCAGACTGCCTACCCCCATGCCTGCCAACATGCCTTTCTACCAGACTGCCTACCCCCATGCCTGCCAACATGCCTTTCTACCAGACTGCCTACCCCCATGCCTGCCAACATGCCTTTCTACCTGACTGCCTACCCCCATGCCTGCCAACATGCCTTTCTACCTGACTGCCTACCCCCATGCATGGCTACATGCTTGCCAAAGCACCTCGTCGTGCCTACATGCCTGTCGTAGTACCCCCTGTCTACATGCGCGCCGAAGTACCCCCTGTCTACATGCGCGCCGAAGTACCCCCTGTCTACATGCGCGCCGAAGTACCCCCTGTCTACATGCGCGCCGAAGTAACCCCTGTCTACATGCGCGCCGAAGTACCCCCTGTCTACATGCGCGCCGAAGTACCCCCTGTCTACATGCCTGCCGAAGTACCTCTTGCCTATATGCCTACCGAAGTATCTCCTGCCTACATGCCTGCTGAAATACCTCGTGCCTATATGCCTGCGAAAGAACCTTCTTCCTACATGCCTGCTGAAGTACCTCCTGCCTAAATGCCTGCTGAAGTACCTTCTGCCTAAATGCCTGCTGAAGTACCCCCTGCCTACATGCCTGCCGAAGTACCTCCTGCCTAAATGCCTGCTGAAGTACCCCCTGCCTAAATGCCAGCTGAAGTACCCCCTGCCTGCATGCCTGCTGAAGTACCCCCTGCCTAAATGCCAGCTGAAGTACCCCCTGCCTATATGTCTGACTACCCGTTGATTTGACTGGATTAAGAATTAAGAATTGACAGCATGTTGCACCGGGCATACCTATTGATGCTCCGTCTCACGGTACAAATGTCTTAAGGTGTCAATGCTCACTGTTCCTATAGAACTCTATTATAAACATGTCGCTTTTGTCATCTCATACCTTCCTTCTTATAAGATCCAATTATAATTCCTTGTTTACACATTATTACATGTTATTTCACCTAACCCTGTGTCTCCGTCGGCATTTCTTGATAAATGGACTTCTTCTTTTTCGTGTTCACCAGCTGTAAACTCTGGCGGAAAGTTCTGGTTGTTTATCCACGTTTGTACTGAAGTCCTGTTCCCAAACCTGTGTGTTGCGTGTGCATTGTACCGACTGAGAATCACACACACACAATCTTCTGATAACTGTTTTCTGCTTCCACTTCAGAGCTGCAGTGATTACCCCCACGTCCATCCTCATGATTAAAGTTCTAGATAAATGTCACCATTTGGTTCTGTAGCGATGTTTCCCTTTACTCTAGTTTAAAATCCCCAGGCAGATCCTTCACCCTGATTATCTGAACTATCAGTGTATTACTGCGACTTCTAACCCAGCCAGTGATGGATTTAAGCATCAGCCATTTGCGCTACAGCTTTCGATCTTACAATGTGTAGGACATCCACAAATGAAGTTTTTATTTAGAATATTTTAAATACAATTTTCTTTTAATAGAACCATTAAGGGGATTATATTATTTAATTTTTGAGTGTGCAAACATATTTTTTGAGGAAAGGGTGGGGGGGGGGGGGGTGTTGGGCAGCATAGTCTCCTAACGAACTTGACTATTGCTGCTACTACTGCTATAGATACTGCTGCTGCTACTACTGATACTCCTGCTTTTACTGCTACAACTATTGCTGCGACTGCTACTGTTGCTGCAGCGACTACTACAGTTACTGCTGCTGCTACTACTACTACTTTTGCTAGTGCTTCTACTATTATTGTCGCTTTAAGACAAAGTCTTGCTTAAATAAACAAGCGAATTTAGATTTACCTTTAGCTAAATGTCCTATTCACATTGTTTACGTCAATAGTCTAGTCCTTCGTGTACACTTTAGTTCTGCCATCAGCGTGTGCCAGTTAACACCAATAACAATTTCTCATGTTTATTTTCAAATACTTTATGGGGTTGTTTATTAATAGATGCAGACCACGTAGTAAAATTAACACACTCATGTAGCATAAAGAAAATAAAGATATGAGGTAAACTATCGTCTGTAGAACATTAAACCTTTACCAGATAAATAGAAAGAAACTTGATGTCTACAGTAAAAACCGGCTTCTTTAACACTTGCTACCATATGTCGCTATTAAATAAATACCAGGCGCGTTCATAGAAAAAAACACGTTCTTAATGGCTTTATACAGATTTTAGATGAAAAAAAAACCCTTATGTTACATATCAACCTTTCCCACTGTAGCAAAACCCATCTATTGCAACGGATATAAAAGACAAATATAAATGCAATCTTCATTTTAACTTTAGCCTACAAGCGTCAGATTTGGATAATGAATAAATGAAACCACATGTGAATTGTGAAAAGCTGCGAGCAAAACCAGAAGAGATCATGTACAGACTTGGGTATACTTGCGTATTGGGAATATAGGGCTAGACCTACATTTTTATAGACCAATAGGCACTTGGTGGGTGATGTGGTCAGCACTAAGCCTGCCGCCTTTACTTCCAAGGACTGCACCTGGTACCCACTTAAGGCTGGGTCGACCTGGGAGTCAAGGTGTAGGAAGAATGGGTGGAGTTTAACTGTACAGATGAGCGGACACTGTTAGTAAACTGACAGCTCGCCTGCAGTGTCACAATATTCATTATGAGAATGGAGGTGGAGGCAGTCACGGCAGGTCTCCAATGGCTTGAGAGCAGGCCAGCCCGACATGGTATAATTGTAACAGACTCACAGAACAAGTTTAGGAAATTTGAAACTGGCGTCCTACGCGTAGAGTGATTTGCATCATTTGACACAGACAAGGAGCATATCGTGGATTTTGTGTCCAGGATATTCGGGTATACGATTTAATGTGCAGACGGATAGATTGGCTTCTTCTGCTCCTCTGGGCCATGAACTACTTTTTTGATAATGTGGAGGCCGTGAAGGCTCTCTGAAATCAAATAGACAGTGCAGTAGAACAGACAAAGAATTCATACATTGAAAGACTAATTCACAGGGCGGAAAAGGAAGGGGGGGGGGTGGAAACATGGGGTGGGGAGGGTGAGTAGAAATTCTGGAATATATTAAACGCCGAGGAGAAAACATAAACCAACTTTTAATCAGGTCTCAACTGGTCTTTTTAGCATGCCGACTCTTCGTTGGCTGCTGAGGAGGGAGACGGAGCACGTGTGGGAATGTCCCGAGTGGTATAATTTCAAATTTTAAATAATGAATTCGTTCATTTACTTTCAGTGTATTCTATTCACACGTTTCTCCTTCGACTGTTAACGCAAGTCAAAAATATACTACATATCAGTGTTTTTCAACCAGTGGTACACGGAAGTAGTTCTGGTAATCAAGCAGACAATTTATGCCTATTATCTTTATCTTTAACTTCTTAACTGTGTGAAAAAAAGAAGTTCACATCTATGAGAGTAATAAAAATAAACAGAGAAATCGAGTATACGTTACTGAGGTGCTTTGTCTATCAAAAACAGTCTATCAGAAACATCGATCGAGCCACGTATATATGATTGTCTAACATTTCAGCAGCTGCTAATGACGCATTATTTGCAAAACCGGATTTTTGTGACATTCGATTTACCAAATAAACTGCTATGTACTGGTACATTTACTTTTGTTTCGATTTTTCCTTAGCGTCGGGTTGTCCAGGAAGCAATTGTCCCTGTTTTGCTTGGTCGTGGCTGAAAAACTGTTTGAAGAACACTGGTGGTAAATGATAAACGGATTTGTAAGGTTCTTTGAGACCACCTAGGTATCGACCTAGTTTTAAAAGGTCCCAGGTTATTCTCTACCAGGTAAGCAAGCAAGATGCATTTACCTGGCGCTATCTTGAAACTAACTGAAGATTTGGGTCACTGTGACTGTTGCTATCGTGATTTGTCTTCAATACATTCAGGTCGGGTTACAAAATCCAGCAGTGTTTAATAACTACTCGAGAGAGAAATGAGTGTTTTAATTCAACAGTGAGACTGTACAGGAGAGAGATAATCGTCCTGGGCGTCTTTTGTTGTAAGGGATAAGGCGGAGCCTAGGTTAACTTCAGTCGAGCCTTGACGATCTTGTCCACACAGTGGGGCATTGATTTTTGCTGGTCTCCAGGTAACAGCTGACAAACTTCAGAACAGTGTTCTCTTATATCCTGTGGGCTGAACATACAGATTACCTATGAAGTTTTGTGATCAGTTCGCTGTGAATTCATTGGAGTTTTAGAAACAGGCTAAAGAATCTAACAAAAGAGCTGATTGTGCATTTGGTCGAATTTATTGGGGTTTCACCTCTTCTTCGCCATCTCCTTGACTCCTTTCGCCTCATCTTTATCCTCTTTCAGGTCCTCTTTCTCTGTCCACAAACATCTCCTTCACCGCCTTCCTTCTAGGCTTCATCATCTTCCCCCTCTTCTTGTCCCTCTTTCTCATCTTCCTATTCTAATGTGATAGTTGTGAGTATTCGGCAGTCTCTTCGTTGTAAGTGTCTGAGGAACACTGGTTTGACTCTCAAGTCTCTATGATACACCCTCCGAAAACTATTCTCATTTTAGCCATTTTAATGGTCAGTCGAAGCAGCTTTTATTGAATGTAGATAGACTTGAAGTCTAAACTCATCTTTACAGCAAGCAGGGATTTGCTCTAGGAAATCAATTTGCCGGTACTCACCATATAGTGTGTACAAAAAGTGCTGGTACTCACCACATAGTGACTAAAAAAAGTGGCTGCTATCACCACATAATGTCTACAAGAAGGTCCGGTACTCACCACAAAGTGTATACAAAAAGGTCTGGTACTCACCACATAGTGTTTACAAAAAGGTCTGGTACTCACCATATAGTGTCTACAAAAAGGACCGGTAGTCACCACTTAGTGTCAACCAAAACAAAAAGGTCTGGTACTCACCACATAGTGTTTACAAAAAGGTCTGGTACTCACCACATAGTGTCTACAAAAAGGACCGGTAGTCACCACTTAGTGTCAACCAAAACAAAAATGTCCGGTACTCACCACATAGTGTCTACAAATAAGGTCCGGTACTCACCACATACTGTCTACAATAAAAAAGGTCTGGTACTCACCAAATAGTGTCTGCAAAAAAGGTCCGGTACTCACCACACAGTGTCTACGAAAAAAAGTATAGTACTCACCACATAGTCTACAAAAATGTCTGGTACTTACCACATACTGTCTACAAAAAGGTCTGATACTCACAATATAGTGTCGACAAAAAGGATGGGTACTCACCACAGAGTCTACAAAAAAATCAACACATAGTATCGACAAAAAGGATCGGTACTTACCATATAGTGTCGACAGAAACGGTCTGGTACTCAGCACATAGTGGCTACAAAATATGGCTGTACTCACCACATAGGGTCTACAAAACAAAACAAAAAGTCCAGTACTCACTACATAGTGTCTACAAAAAAAAAAAAAAAAAAAAAAAAAAAAAAAGGTCTGGTACTTACCAAATAGTGTCTACAAAAAGATCCGGTACTCACCACATAGTTTCTACAAAAAAGTCCGGTGCTCACCACATAGTGTCTACAAAAAGGTTCAATACTCACCACATAGTGTCTACAAAAAGGTCCGGTATTCACCACATAGTGTCTACAAAAAGGTCCGGTACTCACCACATAGTGTCTACAAATAGGTCCGGTACTCACCACATCGTGTCTCCAAAATGGTCCGGTACTCACCACATCGTGTCTACAAAAAGGTCCGGTACTCACCATACAATGTCTATTACAGCTGCGGTTTAAAAAAAAATGCCTTACAGAAAAATGCCCGACCTGCGTTTATTTCGATAGCGCAAAAAAAAAAAAAAAAATGTTTTCAGAAAGGGTATTGGAACTTGGGGATCTTAGGCTCTTAAACACACCCCCCCCCCCCCCCCCCCCCCACCCTGGCCCTTTTTTCCTCTCCTCCAGCCGTGTGCTACAGCTGGATTCAAAACTGAGTCTCCTACTGACTGCGCTAACGCGGCCCAGCTACACTACGATATTAGGAATAAACTCTGGATAGCCTCCCATATCATGGTCGCGTGTTCAAGGCACCCAGGAACGCCTGGAATACCACCCTTCTGAACACTCGTATCTATGTACTTGTTAGTCATCAGATACTGTGTGAGCCGGCGAGCCATGACTGAGAAGAATATCTTACCCTCGACATTCAACAGCGAGATGGGCCTGAATTGGGAAAGACTCTTCGAGTCCTGCTCTTTGGGAATGTAGACCCCATTTGCCTTTGACCACTCTGGACATATGTGATTGCGGATCCACGCTTGTCGCAACAAGACGTGAAGCATTTTTAGGATTTTCGGGCAAAACGCTTGTAAAGAAACGTACGGAACACCGTTCGGACCTGGGGCAGACTTGCCGCTGGCCTTTTTCACAACATCTTCAACCTCAGACCAAAGGGGGAGGTACCATTTTAAATGGTACCTTCGGCACCGAAGGCTGTTTGAGTCCGCTAAGGATCTCTGGATTGTCATCAAGAGGCTCTCTCTCCTCTTCTTATCAGAGTACATCTTGCTTAGATGTAGCTCAAGTTTCTTTCTGACTGACAACCAGAGTCCCAGACTTCGGTTGCTCGAATAGACCTCGGGCAAACTGATACGGGTCCCTAAAGAATTTCTCTCGCTCCCTTTTGGTTCTACGTCTGTTGTTACAGAAACGCTCGGCACGACAGAGGGCACTGTGTTTGTTCTTTAAATGCAACCAAACTTCGTACAGCCCCTCCCGTTCGCTGCCCGTAGCGGCTTTGAACCGTTTTTCTGAGGGCATTCTTGTCTGCCCGCACTTCAGAATGTCCCTCTGCCTCCTGCTAGTATTCTGCTTGGCACCCGGCTGTGCCTTTACTTACTGTCCCGAACTCGCGGGAGCAGTGTTCATATATTATATCACCAAATTTTGTAAGCTTGTCGCCTAGCGGCTTCTTGTTTAGAGTTTGTTTAAGTACCTCACATAATGTAACCTCCAACTTACACCACACCACCTTCTCGCTCGCAGGTGGAAACCTGATTCTGGAACGCACTTCTTCAGAAATCATCAAATGTGCTCCTCCGCAGTC
>CAJHNH020004002.1:501705-515874 GCA_905116865.2 Candidula unifasciata
GAAGGAAGGAAGGAAGGAAGGAAGGAAGGAAGGAAGGAAGGAAGGAAGGATTACCTAACTCAACAAACCAGCACGTTTAGTTTGCCCATATTTCCTTAAACGGCTGCCTCCCTATATTTGTCGCAGCAGCAGCTGACCACACTCTCCATTGTATGTTCTGTATTTAATCTGCAGCTTCCAATTCGCTTCCTGATCTACGCAAATGTAAGCATGACACACTATTTCCTGTATTTCAAACTCAGCAATAGGCTGCAGTCTGGTGACAGTTGAAAACTTCAAATTTGTGACGCAAAAACCAGTCTAAAAATAATTTTAGTCGGTCCCCATGTTATTTTGCTGAAAATGAGTTTTTGTCAACATCTATGGCTTTGGAATAGGGAATAGAAAACGAAGAAAAATCAGAAGAAAAGGAAGAAGAAGAAGAAGAAAAAGAAAAAGAAAAAGAAGAAGAAGAAGAAGAAGAAGAAGGGGAAGAAGAAGAAGAAGAAGTGGATCTGGCCATTGCAAGAGAAGATATGGGAGACCGGTGGCGGCCTCAAACGCACGATCCTTTTAGTGACCCAGACGGGAACTCATTGTTTAGCATGACTGATGTCGAAGGCAGAAAAAGAAGAAAAAGAAGAACAAACACGTGAACACATTCTTCAGGCATGCCGACTCTACAACTACGAAGAGATACCTGGTCTCAAAAGCAAAGTGTGCAGTGCAAGGTATCTGAGGAACTGACATGTGAGTTCATAGAAGCAGCATACTTGACGGTCGGCATATGAGCATACGAGAAACTGTACGCTTGGAAGAAAATAAGGAGAAAGAATAATAGATGGATCTAAAATAAAAATAAAAAACTAAATTACAGCTCTTTACCTACTCTTACCAGATGTATACCAGAACCCCACAATCTTCGTACGTCAAAGCTAGTTCTTGTGTCAATATTTACTGGGCAAAATATAGCACACATTGTGTACCCAGCGATCTAGACCCCAATTGCGTGATCTACAGCAGACTTCGCTGGGGCCTAAACTGGGCCAGGGTTCATTTTCTGGGTTAATTCATATAAAATGTACTTAGTGTAATTTTTTTTTTTAAATCGCCCCTGAAATGATTAGTTTTTGTGTCCTTTTGCAGCAGGGTTTCAGGGTGAGTTTCCCTGTTACAAGGTTTGAGTAAACAGTTCTGACACCATTTCTCTACTTAAACTCGTTTCCTACCACCATGTGTTACTTTAACTAATTCCTGGTGCTTCTTGTTCCCGTACTTCTTACTGCTTCCTTCAGCGACGGGCATTCTATGTGGTTTTTCGATGGCAAAGGAACGGTACAATTATGGGGGTTATGTATAAACACTACGAGGACAGAGACAATGATGATAGGAAGAAATAAAGACAATTTAGAAATAAAATAAAGAAACAACACCCTGAGACAAACAGAGGAATTTAAGTATTTGGAAGCAATTTTCACAAACGACGGAAAACTTAACAGAGAAATTAGCTCCAGATGTGCCAAAGCTAATCAAGTAATCTTATCAGAACTTTTTTTTGGCCAACACTATGCTAACAATGCCAAACGTGGACACTTACATCCTCCAATGAACTTAAAATTATGACAACAGAGATGATATGCCTTAGAAGAGCTGCAGGAGTTTCAAGGAAAGACAGAACACGAAATCATGAAATCAGACGGATGCTAGGAATAAAGCCAGTCTTACAGGTTATCAAAGAACAACAAATAAAGTGGTTTGCACACCTAACAAGAATGCCTTGGTACTATCCGCCACAACGAGCCACACTAAAACATTACAACGGGTATAGAGCGAGTGGAAGACCTCGGAAAATATGGTGTGATGGCATTAAGAACAGCTTTACAGAAATGAACATCAGTCTTAAGAGTGCTCTTGACAGAGCTCGTCAACGTATTTTACATCTATCCCCGACACTTCGATGAGGTACAAGGTGAAAGAGAAGAAGAAGAATGTATATAACAAATGAACAGAAAATGTATTGATTGACACTTATTGAAAGAAGTAGAAAGATAGAAGGACACATAAGACAACATCAAAATCGAAAGCTAGAGTTACCGTGCAGAGAATCGAACCTGTCACCTCCAATAATTATGGGGGTTTCACTTTTGCGTCGAAGTTGGAACTGTGATGTACTGATTAACTTCTTTCTTTATTCTTTCTCCTTCATCTCCTTCTCTCTTTCTTGTCCCCTCCTTCTCCTCTCTACTGTTTCTTCTTCTTCTTCTTCTTCTCCTTCTTCTTCTTCTTCTTCTTCTTCTTCTTCTTCTTCTTCTTCTTCTTCTTCTTCTTCTTCTTCTTCTTCTTCTTCTTCTTCTTCTTCTTCTTCTTCTTTCTTCTTCTTCTTCTTCTTCTTCTTCTTCTTCTTCTTCTTCTTCTTCTCTTCTTCTTCTTCTTCTTCTTCTTCTTCTTCTTCTTCTTCTTCTTCTTCTTCTTCTTCTTCTTCTTCTTCTTCTTCTTCTTCTTCTTCTTCTTCTTCTTCTTCTTCTTCTTCTTCTTCTTCTTCTTCTTCTTCTTCTTCTTTCTTCTTCTTCTTCTTCTTCTTCTCTTCTTCTTCTTCTTCTTCTTCTTCTTTCTTCTTCTTCTTCTTCTTCTTCTTCTTCTTCTTCTTCTTCTTCTTCTTCTTCTTCTTCTTCTTCTTCTTCTTCTTCTTCTTCTTCTTCTTCTTCTTCTTCTTCTTCTTCTTCTTCTTCTTCTTCTTCTTCTTTTTATTCTGATTCTTCTTCGTCTTCTAGCCTTCTCAATTCCAAAGTCACAGATGTGCCTTGGGCCAGATCTTCCTTGGGCCAGATCCACAGCCTTTGCTAGGAGAAGCTAGGGCAGTACTGCAGTATGTGCTCAGGTTTCTGTCTTTATGCTCCACGATCGCAGGCAGCAGATTCTTTTATACCTATCCTGTGCAGGTGTGCTCGAAGACCACAGTGTCCAGTCCGAAGTCTGAAAATTTATGTTGTTCTTTCCTGTTGAGTTTGCTTATGCTGTCACTCTCTGGTCTGTAATCTCTAATCTGCCTACCTCACTCACGCTTGAAATACTGCTTTAGCGCTGTTTTGGTTTCCTTGTAGCTGTGTGGTGGATGAGGTTGTGGAAAATTACTCCCAGGCTTTGCCAACTCATCTGCTCTCTCATTTACGTGAATACCACTGTGGGCTGGTATTCACTGCAAGAGCAATTATGCTTCCTTGAAAAGTAAGCCCATGTTTGTCCTTAGATTTGCAATTAGAGTGTCTTGGTTTTTGTAGTTGCTTGATAGTGCTTGAAGAACAGACAGTGAGTCACTAGGCATAACAGTTTTGTGCCCTCTATGTTCTTGAGTGATGAGACGGAAGGTGTTTGTGGTCCTCCCTAATATGCACACTGTGCAGACTGTACAGTCTCTTGTAATAAGCAAGTCACTTAAAGACCTGTCTGCGTCTGTTGCTGACACTTGCGAACGCGCTTCATAATTTTCAAATATTCTGTCGATTCCAGCGGCAGACGAATGAAAGAACGAACGAACTTTATTTCAGAGGGTTAGGAATTGGACGCCCTGGTCCGTCCAGTATTCTGCCCCTCTCTGATTTGACAAGAGACTGCGTTGAGTTCGACAATAAAATGGAAAGTCGACTGTTGAGGTTTGACAAGCTGGAAAAAATGAAACTGCTAGTAAAATTAAAACCAAAATATGATGCTATTATTTGTGCAGCGTCTCGTGAAGAATACTTAACTAATTAACAATTTGAGCTATCTTCTAGTCAAAGTATATACCTGTCTGTCTGTCTGTCTGTCTGTCTGTCTGTCTGTCTGTCTGCGTGCGAGCGTGATTCTATTTGTACATACGTGTGCTTGCTTGTTTATACGACTTCTGGCATGTTTTCTTTTTCGTTTTTGTTTATCCTTTAGCACCCCACAATAAAAATTCAAATTATTTCCCTTGCCTCCCACCTTATTTTTTCACATTTCGCGGTTTTTTATGGAGGAAACATGAAAAACACTATAACTTTTTGGTTTATGAATAATTTTGCATAATTATTTAAACTGAAATAAACAAATAATTTCTGCATACATTGATATGAGTTTTGTTGGTGTATGTTTGATAGGTGATGTGTGAGTTATAAAGGCGGTTAGTACGTCGTATTGTGGATTATCACTACACTGTGATATCCACATCTTTCGACCGAGTAAATCAGAGTCCAGCAAACGCTTAATTAGTCACCTTTTACGGCATGTTTGTTGACAAGCAGTGGATCTATTCTTTGTTCTAAAAACAGGGACCCCCGGAACCCCACGGGGGAGGTAACCGTTTGAAATTCCCAGTTCGTAATGATATCATTTCAGGACACCTTGAGCTTACCAGGGGTCGCTGATACGGTTGTTTTCCAGGTCAGAAGGTACCAACAACACTGACCCCAGACAAACAGACCGGTCAAGGATATCGTTGATCTTGACGATTGTCGATGTCGAGGGACATGACCACGAGTGACCGATCATTGCTAGTTAATGTCGTTATCTAAACAGGATCTGTTAACACTGATATGGTTTTATTTCCAGTTTGTCCTGGAGCGAAATATTCACTCATTGGTTCTGCTTGTCCCAGTGCGGTCGGTGTGAGAGGAAGGAATAGACCCAGTTTGTCGTGAGGGGAAATATTCAGTCATTGGTTCTGCTTGTCCCCGTGCGGTCGGTGTGAGAGGAAGGAATAGACCCAGTTTGTCCTGGGGCGAAATATTCAGTCATTGGTTCTGCTTGTCCCCGTGCGGTCGGTGTGGGAGGAAGGAATAGACCCAGTTTGTCCTAGGGCGAAATATTCACTCATTGGTTCTGCTTGTCCCAGTGCGGTCGGTGTGAGAGGAAGGAATAGACCCAGTTTGTCGTGGGGGGAAATATTCAGTCATTGGTTCTGCTTGTCCCCGCGCGGTCGGTGAGGGAGGAGTGAATAGACCCAGTTTGTCGTGGGGGAAAATATTCAGTCATTGGTTCTGCTGTCCCCGTGCGGTCGGTGAGGGAGGAGGGAATAGACCCACTGCCATACATGTCGAAAAAGGCGACTAGTTACGGGTGGGCTGACTTAAAATGTGGTTTTTTTTTTTTTTTTTTCTGGTGTAGGGGATTGGTTTTTTTGGTGTGTGGAGCTTTTGCTAACGCACTTTGTAATTCCGAGGTGCCATGTTTGATCTTAGCTATGGGCGACTTGGTAGCAGACCGTTTTGCTTTTGTTTCCACAGTGGTATTGAGAGTTACTTGTTCAGTTAGCAATGGCAAACTATTGCATTTCGCAACATCAGCATTAAAGCTGTCGACTACAACACAGTGGTCTTACTATCTTTAAAGGACAGACACAGACGCAAAAGAAAGTTTTGTTTTTATTAGATTAATAGCGACAGGCTCAATTTTTTGCCCCCTCTGGATTATGAATGCAGTTACATAATTCCGACATGCAGAAGTCGCACATTTTTCTTGTTATAGATCATCTTCATCGCACATCGGACATGACCATAAGGACTCGATTCAGCTGTTGGAGAAATGTAGCAGACTTCGTTGACTTCGTTGACTTTTCAGTTTCTTGAGGTCACGCGGGTGGTCATCATCTTGTAGCACCCGAGAGAGAGAGAGAGAGAGAGAGAGAGAGAGAGAGAGAGAGAGAGAGAGAGAGAGAGAGAGAGAGAGAGAGAGAGAGAGAGAGAGAGAGTGAGAGAGAGAGGACACATCATCAGGCGGTAGCCGAGAGAGTTTGAGAGTGAGAGGGAGAGAGAGTAAGAGAGAGTGAGAGAACGAACGAACGAACGAACAAACTTTATTTTCAAAGGGTTACAAATTGAGCACGCAGGCCCGTCTGACATTCGGCCCTTCTAAGTACTCATTTTTCAGAGTACCAATACCTGTTTTCAAAAATGCATGTTATGGATATAATAAAGAACTATAAATTATAGAATAATGCATACACACATCATGTGTACACAATCGTACACACTTATACACACGTATACATATTCCTACATTCTCATACATTCATAAATGCCAACTCATGTACAGACATGCGTGATACATACACACACGCATCTACATACATATACAAGCATACACATACATAGACATAAATGTACAAACAGAAAACACACACACATACATTTATGGATATACATGCACACACACATTCCATACATACACATCTATACATGCACCCATGCATACACGAATATACCATCACATGTACAGACACCAACATATGCCCAAAACCACACATTTACACTTACATGAATACATACACCCACATAATGCATACATATATTCACACATACAGAAAGAATGATAGAGAGTGATAGAGAGAGTGAGAGAGACTCTGAGAGAGTGAGAGAGAAAGAGTGAGAAAGAAATAGTGTGAGAGAGAGGGAGAGAGAGAGGGAGAGTGAGAGAGAAAGAGTAAAAGTGAGAGAAAGTAAGAGAGAGTGAGATGGGAAAAGAGAAAGAGGACGCATTATCAGGCAGTAGCCGACAGAGAATGTGAGAGTGAGTGTGTGAGATAGAGAGAGAGAGAGAGAGAGAGAGAGAGAGAGAGAGAGAGAGAGAGAGAAAGTGAGAGAGTGTGAGAGAAAGGGGAGAGAGTGAGAGAGAAAAGTATAGTGAGAGAGAAAGACTAAGAAAGAGTGTAAGTGAGAATAAGAGAGAGTGAGAGAGAGAGAGAGTGGAAGTGTAAGAGAGAGTGAGTGGAGCAGTGGCCCAGTGAGCTAGAAGGGGCGGGGTGGGCTTGGGTGAGAGGAGAAGAGAGTGGCTGGCAGACAGACAAGACAAACAATATCACGCAAGATCCTAAACTTAAACAGCATCTAAAACGCGTTTAGACGCTACAAATCAAACCAAGATAATCGTGATGTTCCCTATCAAGGAACAGAAATATTTCTGCTAGCCTGTCTAGGAAAGAGATAAGAGCAGAAGTAAAAGGACCCAGCAAAATAAATCTTGCTGACAGAATGGTGTCAGTTGTAGTATGGTCATGGTTGTAAAGCCATAATCTGTCAAAGCACAGAACCTCTTTCGTGGACATAGGCGCACCTACACATGATGCCACATGCAGATTTCATAGACCCAGTTGGTACTCGAGGGGTTATGTCGTCAACGATAACTAGTGGTAAGAGATCTATCTGTGGCCAGGAGAGCAGGTCCCTACGTGGGTTCCTGCACTTTGTAGTTAGGCCTGGGTGGAGATGGAGAAGGGGAAAAGGGGGGGGGGAGGTGTGTGTGTCAGGGTCCTTTAATAAAAACGTCCTCTATTTCTAGTCCGTGTTCACCAACAGTAACATCCGGTGGAAAGTTCTGGTGCTTCGTCCATCTCTGGACTTTAGTCTTAATCCGGAAAGCGAGGTTTGTGTGCTCATCGTTTCATAGATAAACTTGCTTATTTGTATGCAGACTGTTGGTTCCTCGCCTCTCAGGCAATTGTACTCCGACTTTGAAGGAAGATTAGTCGACTTTTATGACAAATGTGTTTAGGGAGCAGCGAATCTCTTCTTTATCTCCCCCAGTATGGGACTCTGATTCCCAGGTTACAGAGCCTTAACAAATGAGACAGAAGGTAGCTGTTAACAACATACTAACTCACTAACTGCCATTTGAATTGTAAAAGCAGATGAATATAAAGACGACGACGACCACTAAGAAGAAGAAGCAGAAGAAGGCGAAAAGAAAAAAGACGAAAAAAAGAAAATGATAATGGTGACAAAGAACATGAAGAAGAAGGTGAAGAAGATGGAAGAAGGAAGACAGACAGAAGAGGGAGAAGAAAATAAGAGCAAGAAGGGAAAACGGGAAAAAATAGAAGAGGAAAAAGGAAGAATCAGTAAAAGGAAGAAGGAAGTTAGGAAGAAGAAGAAGAAGAAAAGAAGAAGAAGAAGAAGAAGAAGAAGAAGAAGAAGAAGAAGAAGAAGAAGAAGAAGAAGAAGAAGAAGAAGAAGAAGAAGAAGAAGAAGAAGAAGAAGAAGAAGAAGAAGAAGAAGAAGAAGAAGAGAAAAAGAAAAGAAGAAGAAGAAGAAGAAGAAGAAGAAGAAGAAGAAGAAGAAGAAGAAGAAGAAGAAGAAGAAGAAGAAGAAGAAGAAGAAGAAGAAGAAGAAGAAGAAGAAGAAGAAGAAGAAGAAGAAGAAGAAGAAGAAGAAGAAGAAGAAGAAGAAGAAGAAGAAGAAGAAGAAGAAGAAGAAGAAGAAGAAGAAGAAGAAGAAGAAGAAGAAGAAGAAGAAGAGGAGGAGGAAAAGGATAAAGTGAGTACTCTAACCTTCAACATAAAAGCTGGTGCACTGGACCAAAATTCTTACCCATGGAAGGAGACTGAGGCGCTTATGGAATTGTCTGAGGGTGCAGTAAAGGTAATCTTTAACACTAGAAACCAAACTAAACCTCATCATATCAAGTTTATTCTGCTGGAGGGCTAGTATTTAATTGTTTCGGCTTTCTTGAATATATCACTCTACACTTTATCAAACTTATCTTTACAAAATGTAAACTGCCATTTTCAGTTACTAGGTTATACAATATTCAAGCAGTGAAGTAACTTTTTGTTTTTTTAAATAGAGCTTTTGAGCTGAAATGGTTGAACAATTTCTTAGAATACCATAGACCGAGAAGAAGTAAAAACAGACATTCTTTACGATCTGAGTTGCGAGAATTGGTTCATAAACAGCATCCTTTGCCCGAAAGCTGCGGTTTTTATCGATGTTAAAATCACGACTTGCTGGAGAGAACCTTGGTGGAGAGTACAGCTTCCGGTGACGTAGTCTTCTGTTGAAGTGAATACAAGACACTGAAGATTCATTGCCAATGAAAGCACATAGAGCTGGAGAATTGCCTAAAGAAAGAAAGACTTTTTATGCAGCTCCGTGACGAGAGCGACGTTCTGTAAATGACCTGTAATTGATGATGATAAAAGTGAATAAAGGATCATACATATGCTACTGACGCTTCAGGCATTTAATTTTAGACTTCATCTTACAGTCCCGTCCGCACTCAATGAGTGGTGGTCTAAATCAGTGTTCTCAACATCTACACCCGCCGCCCACCGAAACAGTTGACATTGTTTCGCGGCCCACCTGAAGCATAGGTTAGTATCTATCGATATAATTCTCTCGAAGCTTCACCAGCGCCCTAGAAAAGTGTCCCCGACTGTGTAAAAGTCTGTAGTTTATTAGCATTTTGTCATAGCCGTGTACATGAAATTCTAACGCAGTCATTTCATACTTAGTGTATATTTGTGTGTGTGTTGTCTGTGTTTGCTGACGAAGCCTAATCGCTACAAAGTCCTTTATTCGTTGTAATTGATTTTGTAAAGCTCAAATAAACTTTTTGTTTCTTTAGTACCTGTTTACTTCTCCTGTCCATAATTTTATACCTTTTTTTTTTTTGCGTGGAACCAGTTAACCAAACACAGAAATAAAAACAAAGGTAAGCAGCGGTTTGTTTTTTAACTCTGATGTCACAGCTGGAAAAGAACAATCACATTTGTTCTGCCGCATACAGACTGAAGAACACTGCTCTATATCATACCGCTGGCCTACACTTCATTTAACATGTTCTGTACCTGTGTGGGTTGGGTTGGTCCAGGAGATAGTCTCGGTTATATAAATGCCCCTGTGGGTTCTGATGCCCGATTCTGGGTTTGAAACAAACAGAACCATTCCTCCCAGAGTAAGTATGCCGTAAAAGTCGACTAATTGGGGATGATTCCGACGGAGTACGTGTGCCTGAGTGCCTAAAGTCCAGAAGTGGACGAACCACCGATATTGCCGGCAGAGTTTACAGCCGGTGAACGCGGAGAAGAAACAGTTAAATAGAATCCGTCCCGGTGTGCATTCAAAGGAAACCTGACTTAGAGCAGCACAGCTCGGGAAGAAGAAGAAGAAGCAGAAGAAGAAAAAGAAGAAGAAGAAGAAGAAGAAGAAGAAGAAGAAGAAGAAGAAGAAGAAGAAGAAGAAGAAGAAGAAGAAGAAGAAGAAGAAGAAGAAGAAGAAAGAAGAAGAAGAAGAAGAAGAAGAAGAAGAAAGAAGAAGAAGAAGAAGAAGAAGAAGAAGAAGAAGAAGAAGAAGAAGAAGAAGAAGAGAAGAAGAAGAAGAACAAAAAGAAGAAATAAAGAACAAAAAGAAGAAGAAGAAGAAGAAGAGAAGAAGAAGAAGAAGAAGAAGAAGAAGAAGAAGAAGAAGAAGAAGAAGAAGAAGAAGAAACAAGAACAAGAAGAAGAAGAACAAGAAGAAGAAGAAGAAGAAGAAGAAGAAGTTAAAGAAGAAGAAGAAGAAGAAGAAGAAGAAGAAGAAGAAGAAGAAGAAGAAGAAGAAGAAGAAGAAGAAGAAGAAGAAGAAGAAGAAGAAGAAGAAGAAGAAGAAGAAGAAGAAGAAGAAGAAGAAGAAGAAGAAGAAGAAGAAGAAGAAGAAGAAGAAGAAGAAGAAGAAGAAGAACAAGAAGAAAAAGAAGAAGAACAAGAAGAAGAACAAGAAGAACAAGAAGAAGAACAAGAAGAACAAGAAGAAGAACAAGAAGAAGAAAGAAGAAGAAGAAGAAGAAGAAGAAAGAAGAAGAAGAAGAAGAAGAAGAAGAAGAAGAAGAAGAAGAAGAAAGAAGAAGAAGAAGAAGAAGAAGAAGAAGAAACAGAAGAAGAAAACAAGAACAAGAAGAAGAAGAAGAAGAAGAAGAAGAAGAAGAAGAAGAAGAAGAAGAAGAAGAAGAAGAAGAAGAAGAAGAAGAAGAAGAAGAAGAAGAAGAAGAAGAAGAAGAAGAAGAAGAAGAAGAAGAACGAGAACATGGACATGTCAAAAAGAACCCTCACTAAGACATAAATAATGTCACTATTAAAGTCATTAAATTTTGAACAGAAAATAATCTTCTTCTTCTTCTTCTCAAAGTCCATGCCGTGTGGCGTTGGTAGTCATGGCAATCCACAACCTTCTGCCTCGTATACTTTCAATCAACTCTGACACAGGCGATTCTCTATGCCGTGATGTCAAATTGCCCAGTATCTTTTTTATCGTTCTCTGCCTCTACTCTTCTCCAGCTTTTCTACTGTCACGATGTACTCCAGTTGTCTCCTTCTCATCACATGACACACACACACAAAAATGTAGATTGTATCTTCTGCGTGTGGGTAACCAGTTTTCTTCGCGAGTCAGTTTCTTTCAAAAACTCATTTATTACTGTCCAGTGTGTTCTCATCATTCATCTTCAAAACCACATCTCTGCAACTTCGAAATAATAATAATAATAATAATAATAAGAATCAATCAATAATAATCTTAGCCAATACATTTGGCACACAAACCAGACCACAGTTATAACCATAACTTTTGCAAAAACACCCGTTAAACAATGCTGGCTTATTTGTATGCAGACTGTTGGTTCAAAAGAAACACCTCTAATTAGTCGCCACCTGTGACATGTTTGGTTAGTTGAACTGGGTCTGTTCTTTTTCTTCCCCAAATGGGGCATCTGGGCCCACATAGAGACTACGTACATGTGCCCCCGAATCCATCGGTCTGTATGCACTACGGCGGTCCCATTGACGCAGCCTGGGAAAATTCCTTATCGCTTGTATACATCTGTTACGGGATATTTTTACATAAGAAGGTATGCAGACGGCGAAATTCATATCACTGGTGACGTCAGGGCGATTGTCGTCTGCTTGTAAGGTAATACATTTGTATTATGTACGCTTGTGCTTAATCTTCTTTTGCCGGATGTTACGTCAAAGTAAAAATATTGAAACTGTTTACAGTAAGTAGTATCATTCTTTTTGTATTTGTTTGTTGTGCGATAGCTAGAAGATTGTGAGTTTTCTTCTTCTTCTTCTTCTTCTTCTTCTTCTTCTTCTTCTTCTTCTTCTTCTTCTTCTTCTTCTTCTTCTTCTTCTTCTTCTTCTTCTTCTTCTTCTTCTTCTTCTTCTTCTCTTCTTCTTCTTCTTCTTTTTCTTTCTTCTTCTTCTTCTTCTTCTTCTTCTCTTCTTTCTTCTTCTTCTTCTTCTTCTTCTTCTTCTTCTTCTTCTTCTTCTTCTTCTTCTTCTTCTTCTTCTTCTTCTTCTTCTTCTTCTTCTTCTTCTTCTTCTTCTTCTTCTTCTTCTTCTTCTTCTTCTTCTTCTTCTTATTCTTCTTCTTCTTCTTCTTCTTCTTCTTCTTCTTCTTCTTCTTCTTCTTCTTCTCTTCTTCTCTTCTCTTCTTCTTCTTCTTCTTCTTCTTCTTCTTCTTCTTCTTCTTTCTTCTTCTTCTTTCTTCTTCTTCTTCTTCTTCTTCTTCTTCTTCTTCTTCTTCTTATTCTTCTTCTTCTTCTTCTTTTCGTTCTCTTCTTCTTCTTCTTCTTCTTCTTCTTCTTCTTCTTCTTCTTCTCTTCTTCTTCTTCTTCTTCTTCTTCTTCTTCTTCTTCTTCTTCTTCTTCTTCTTTCTTCTTTTCTTCTTCTTCTTCTTCTTCTTCTTCTTCTTCTTCTTCTTCTCTTCTCTTCATCTTCTTCTTCTTCTTTTCTTCATCGTGTTCACCGGCTGTAAACTCTGGCGGAAAGTTCTGGTGGTTTGTCCACCGCTGGACTTCAGTTTTGTTCCAGGTCCTGAGTTTTACATGCACATCGGTTTGACAGATCTGACTAAAAAATAAATTTGAACTCGTGGAGTCACAGCTTGGGTGCTACTTAATCGCATCATATCTTAAGAACTACTACTTTGAATAATAATTTTTTGAGTCTGAAGTTGATAAAATAATAACACCATAAGAAAGGTAGAATACAAAACCATATCTGAAGCAGAGACATGTTAACGTAATTACTGGATTTATAGCAGTGGCTCTCAAACTTCCCAATGCAGGGACCCATCAATACAGTTCCCTCGTGTTGTGGCTACCCCCGAACAATTATTTTCCTCTATAACTTCAATGAATATGTTTTCTGATGGTCTTGGGTGACCCATGTGAAAGGGTCGTTAAACAAACAAAACACACACACACACAAAAACTAAAACAAAAACAAAAAACTAAAAAGAAAAAAAAAGGTCACGATTAGCAGGTTGAGAACCACTGATTTAGAACAAGGGAAGCAGAAGTTCAAGGTTAGTATTTAATACTCCCCGTGTGGGTTCTGGGACCTTATTGTGGGGGAAACTAAAGTAGACCCATTGACCCCTCACATGCATGTCATAAGTGTCGACTAATTAGAGATGCTTCCTTTGAGGTCGAAATGCATCTGTCTCAGATGCGGGGAACTAACACTCTGAATCCAAATAAGCCAAGTCTGTAAAACGGATGTGCACGCAGAACTCCGGTTCTGGAATACGACTAAAGTCCAAAAGTGGATAAACAACGCGAAGAAGAAGAAACAGAGATCCGCAGAGTTGGTTCATATTTCCATCACTGTACTTGACTCATCGTTCGACTCAACCTCACCCGTGCATGAGGAAATGTCATGGAAAGTAGAGGCAGTCAGTGCCATGGTGACAATGTCACCCATCCAGTGCCATGGTGACAATGTCACCCATCCAATGCCATGGTGACAATGTCACCCATCCAGTGCCATGGTGACAATGTCACCCAACCAGTGCCATGGTGACAATGTCACCCAACCAGTGCCATGGTGACAATGTCACCCATCCAGTGCCATGGTGACAATGTCTCCCATCCAGTGCCATGGTGACAATGTCACCCATCTAGTGCCATGGTGACAATGTCACCCATCCAGTGCTATGGTGACAATGTCACCCATCCAGTGCTATGGTGACAATGTCACCCAACCAGTGCCAGCTGGGTTTGTAAAATATGGATATAGCACCATACGTCAGATGCGTAACTGGCGTAAAAGGGACATTTTTGTTTAGTTTTCCTATCTGCACTAGTATAATATACTATCGCCTGCGGTTCCGAAGGTCCTAGGTTCAAGCCCTGAGAGAGCCGGGCTTGTTTTTAAATTGACATTGGCTCCCCGGTCAGTCCTGGCTTAAATGGTTACCAGGTAAAGTTTTGGGAAATAAAGGCGACCCGCGTGATCTTGACCACATCGCCCACCGAGTGCCGATTGGCCTAGTCCTATATGCCCAATACGCCTATAGACGTGGAAAAAGGTTCTTTACTTTACTTACTTGTATACTGCAATACGTAAACAGCGCTTGTGATTTCATGGTTGTAAACGCAGTTTCATAATCCTGACATACCAGTTGTTCGAAGTCACCTGGGGGA
>CAJHNH020004003.1:0-17500 GCA_905116865.2 Candidula unifasciata
GCCGATTTTAAAAAGGTTTTTGGCCCGTACTGTGCCAGTGGGTATCTGTTATGCTTTTTTCTAGAAAAATGTAGGGAAAATGAAAGG
Organism: Candidula unifasciata; assembly: GCA_905116865.2. Taxonomy (NCBI): domain Eukaryota; kingdom Metazoa; phylum Mollusca; class Gastropoda; order Stylommatophora; family Geomitridae; genus Candidula; species Candidula unifasciata. Next base: position 88 of record CAJHNH020004003.1, read on the forward strand.
GGCCCGGGCAGCGTTTGGGCCCATTTTTGACCCCGTCAGAAAAAAGAAAAAAGAACGAAAGGGGTTTGTTCGTCCCTTTTTTTTAAAGAAAAACATGTTTCCCCACTCGTTTTTGATATGCCATTTAAAGGGAATTTAAACCCAAATAAAATAAAAAAAAAAAAGGGAAAAAAAAAAAACTAAGAAACAACCTCGATTTTTTATAACTAACTTGTGAAAACAGAAAAAAAAGGGTCAACGTTTTTTAAAAAGGACCGTACATTCCCGGCCTAAAACAGAATAAATTGCAAAAGGGAAAAAAATTTTTTGTCATCCCTAAGGTATTTCCAGGTCTCAAGTCCCACTTAAATAGCTGACCAACTAACCTGTTTTTACATTTCATCATTTCAAACATCATCATTATCATCATCTAAATCATCAGCATCGTCAGTCCATATGATCGCAACATTGCATACGATTACCAGCATCATCATTATCCATACTATGTCAATTCACCATGTCCGTATCATTAGTCCTTTATCGTCAGTCCATCATTATCACCCTCATCATCACCCTCATTATCACCACATCAGTTAATCATCGTAAATCCATCATCATCAAAATCTATCATCACCCTCATTCTAACCATTTCATCACCATCTTACACAATTCCCAACCCCCGGAAATTTGGTTTGTCAGCTTCGTTATCATTACACCATGTTAAGGTGTGCATGGTTGGTATGATATATCGGTTCACTGGGATGATATAACGACATAATTTCCAAGTGGTGTCTGTAGAAAACTACATATGTGACGACGACAAATTGACGATATGAGTGTCGCTATTACTGCATAACATGACACACACTGGAAATACTAACAGTGTCCCGGGCAGTGCAAACACTTGCATATGCCCGACGAAATATGTTGACGAGGGTTCATCTCAAATTTTCAACCAGTGTTGTGCGTCCAGGTTTCTCTGCAAAGATTGATCTGTGCTCACTAACAGTTGTGCAATCTGTTTTTTTTAAGAGATGGTGAGGTTCAGATTCCTCTCCACTTCATCAAAGGTCTCATGAGGATGTAGAGGGCGTTCCACAATTTTGGGCTCACATCCCTTAGTCTCTATATCTTAAGGCATAGCCAACAGGGTTTGCTGGTCACTTGTCTCCCGGTTAATATATATTTTTAGCAACTTTACATGACAGATCTTGGATTTTCCTTTGACATTAATCGTGTAGTTACTTCTGGATACATTCTCCTCAACCCTAAATGGGCCTCGCCAAGAAATCTCTAAGTTCGAGTTTCCGCAGGAAAGTAATAACATAACTTTATCACCAACCTCCAGACTTATCTCTTTAGTCTGTTGGTTGATTTTTTTTTTACGTACCTCTTACAAGCCTTGATAAAGTTTGACCGGGCAAGATCCCAGCCTACTCTCAAACGTTTCTTTACCTCATCCACGTACTGGAAAGTAATCTTGAGGGTCTCGTCTGCACTTTCATAAGTCCACACTTTTTCCTAACACCTCAAGAACTCCTGCAATGTGTCGACCAAGTAACAAAGACCCTGGAGTGATTCCATGGATGCGCGTGGTATCTCTCGGTAGAAGAATAAAGCTGCAGACAGTAACTCATCCCACCGCTCAGATTCATCCTTACTAAGTCAGCGTAAGAGCAAAACAATGGTGTCGTTAAAATGTTCGACTGGCCGTTCCCTGGCGGTCGGTAACGACTTGTACAAACGTGTAGAGTTTTGCCATTTTTTAACACCTCCTTCATCATCTCACCCAGGAGCGGAACCATTGTTCTTTAGTAAAGATACTAAGTAATGCCTATACTGTCTGTCTTGTTAAGAGTAATACCCTCACTCCACAGGGTAACACAATCTACCAGGGTCAGGATATAGGCATTCTTCTTCTTAGTAAGTGGGAGAGGGTCGACCAGATGGACAGCCACTCTGTCGAATGACGCAGAGGTAATGGATGTGTCATCCAAACTTACTGGTACTGTACGGCCTATAGTAGCAAGTCTCTGGCACTTATGGCACAATTTGACGAAGCGGACGATATCTCAGTCACTCCCGGCCAGAATTAAAGACAAGAAATCAGCTGAGTCGTGGGACCAATCCCCATGTGTGCATTGTATGCAATGGAATGGCCCATCTGAATGATTTGCTGTCTAAAATGTTGGGGACTACGAACTTGCAGTACTAAGCATGATTATCTCCCCCTTTCTGAACAACAACTTACATTTCATTAAGTCTCCTTTCTTCAGATGATTATGAGCTTTCGGTAACTTATTAAAGCAACCCTTTTCTTCGTGCAATTAGGTGCTATTCTTTTCTTTGTTATTACCATTACTTCTGTCCATCCATTATTCTCAGCCTCTTCTATAACTTTTACCACCACCGTATCTATCAATACTTGTAGTACTTTCGCGCTTGTAGCTACCAGATTGATATCTAAGGCATGTAGTAGTTAATTATCTTATGAACAAATCCCACAATTCCTGACACATCCGTGATAAATCACATTATTTATTTATTGCATAATGAAAATAAATCAGGTCATTGTCGTACACCAGTCGATTACGCTTTGCATTGTTCCCAGATGGTTTTTAATTCTTATAGCCGCTGTGTGAAACCAAAGCCTGTTCTTTATCGTTCTTAAAATATATTTTCTATCAATGTTAAATTTTTTTAGTTAGTTTAATTATTTCTTCGTGTTTCACACAATAAAATACTTTTGTTTAGTGAATAAAGACATAAGTAATGATTGTTTCTCACGTCTGTAACTCTTTCGTATTGCGGAGTTCTTTACTACTAGGGCTGTACCGAATAGTGATTTTCACTATTCGACCGAAAACAAATAGCTGGACCAACTATTCAGCCGAATACGTATACGAATAGTGAATCATCATCATCAAGTGCCTTGCCGACTGGCGTGTCTGATCATGCCTCTCCACAATCTGCGATCTCCTGCAGCATGTATCAGTTCGGGTGCCGACACACCTCCACGCCATGCAACAAAACTGTCAAGAATCTTCTCTCTTTGTCTTCCTCTATCCCTCCTTCCACAGATTTTGTGAGTGGTCACAACATGTTATATTTTTCCTCTTCTCATAACATGGCCGAAAGATCATGACTGTCTCCGTCTGATGTCTGTGATAAGTTGTCTTCGGGCTCCCGCCTCTTTCAAAACCTCTTGGTTCGCTAATCTCAGTAGGCGGTGAAGCATTCGTAGGACTTTCGGACAAAGCTTATATAGGACGTACGGAACACCACTCCACAGGAGAGCATGTACAGCAGGAGTCTAACAATCATCAGTAGAAGTAATCTCTTGTCGACAAATGTTTCGGACCACGAGCTCCTAGACATTTTTAGAGAGTGGGCCCACCTGAGTTCATGAAGCTCAGGGTTGATTTCCTCCTGCTGCACGTATTACCGGATGTTATCGGACAGGGACAAGACAAATTGATGACTTTGTTAAAGGTACTGTGAGATAAGAAGTCGTTGCGGTAGCATTATAGGAATAAACTCACATGAAGCAAGTACAGCAGGGATCTACCAGTCATCAGTAAAAGTTATCCTCGTCGAGAAACGTTTCGGCCCACGATCTCCTAGACGTTTTCAGAGGTGGGCCCACCTGAGTTCATGAAGCTCAGGGCTGGTACCCTGCTGCACGAAATTACCGGATGGTGTTATTGTTTCGGATAGGGACAAGACGACTTGGTGATTTGCATAAGGTACTGTGAAATCAGAAGTCGTCGCGGCAGCCTAATTAGAACAGTCAGCATACCGAGCGACAAGCTTACGATTGGTTTACCGGACACATGTTGGACTTTTGTTAGCTATGGCAGAGAGACACTGGCAGACAATTCGGACACGATGGATTTTCAAGAGGTGAGAAACTCTTTTCCGCTAGACACCCGGACCAGCTCACCGAGGCCCGTCCCCTTGTTTCGTTGCGTCCAAAGCCAGCTCGAGGCCCTCTCCGCAGCCTCGCCCAGTTTTTTAAGTGTTCGTTTCCGTTCATTACCGCGCAATCCTAGTTCTTTAATCACATTGCACAGTGAAGTGGGGACGAGACCTCTCGCTCCCACTTCGACGGCAAAGACACGTACCGTGTACGCCTCGTCTCTCCTCAGACCGGCTGCTAAGTCACAATATTTCTCGAGCTTATATGTGTGACTCTCGTCCATACGCGACTCATACGGGACGGTCAGTTCAATCAGGATGAGCTGTCGTTTCTCTGCAGAGTGGATAACTATGTCAGGTCGCAGGCCGGTCTTCCAGATTAACTCAGGGTACCTTTCATGGCCTGGCAGATCAACCGCCAGTAACCAGTCCCTCGCAGTGTCTAGCATAGATAGAGCGAATGCGTTTTTGTTGACCTTACCCTTTTGAATCTGTCCAGGCTTGAGGAAACGTATGGGGACGATGGTAGGACTGGCCCTAGCGTTGGCCCGCATCCTAGCCTGGTCAACAACGGCTGCTAACTCTTTTAGCACCTTGTTGTGTCGCCAGGTATATCGGCCTTGACCTAGGGCTTTCCTGCATGCGGACAGGACATGTTCGAGAGTCTGCTTCGCTTTTGCACAGCGGGCAATTCGGATCCTTGGTCGCAGACCACTTAACCGTGTTAACACCGGACGGTAATACATCGTACGCCGAACGAACGATAAAGCTCAGTCGCAGCGGGGTCATTCGCCAGATCTCACCCCATGTGAGTATTCTTGGCAATGCGCTCTCCAGGCTGACCCAATGGCCCTGCTGCGAGTGCTGGGCTGCTTTCTGGAAACGAACCTCGTTTTCGTTGTCCCTCACCATGTCTCGGCGTTCTTTGGCTGAGGCCTTTGACCACCAATTGACCTTCCCGTACCCTAGGCCTCGACGGTCGGTTTGAGTGTATCCCATTATCTCCCTCAATTTTAGTGCATTCAGAGCAGATTCAATCGCATCGAGGACCCTCCACTTCTGCCCAGTCTTGAGAGCGGGCTGGACAGCAATGACATTTGGGTCTGAAGACTCGCGCAGGAGCATGGCGAGTCTTACTTTGCCAACTTTGAAATCTTCGGTTATTGATTTGAATGGGAGTACCAGCTTAGCCTGCTTGCAATACAGAGCCACGTCGGTCAGACAAGGAGGTGCACCAATCCGCTTTCTCAAGGCTGTGTTGATTTTCCTCTCCATGGTTTCCACTGCAGTCATCGTCACCTCGTAGACTAACAGTGGCCATAGGAGCTTCGGAATCAACATGAATTGGAGACACCATTCCTTGAATTTTCCGATCAGCCTGCAACGCTCGATCGCGAGCAGGCCTGTAGCCAGTGACTCGTAGCATAATTAAAGCAGTCTGCTTACATGGACGACCAAGTGGCAGGCTTACGTTTGGTTTACCGGACACATGTTAGACTTTGTTGGCAGGTGGCAGAGGGACACTGGCAGACACTTCGGACACTATGGACTTTTAATGGATAAGACATTTTTTCCCACTAGACACTACTATGAACCAAGGTGGGAAATCTTCACAGTCAAGAAACGTGTGTAAGGTAACGACTATTCGAACGAACATTCTCAATCAGGCAGAAAATATTCCTCTTTACAATCTCCCGATCCCGTATTAAAAGAAAGTTAACTTTTTTTTTCTCATTACAGTTAATGGGTTAGAGTTCATTTTATGTAATGCTTAGGTATTTTCATTGGTATCAGTGTAACAATTTTTCAACCCTTTGGGTTACTCAGGTTCTTCCTTTGGAACTTTATTGATTTCGTTTGACGAATTAAATAGCCGCAGAACATTTCTGCTTCAAACTTAGCCGCCTTCATTTGTTGACAATTCTCGTTACCGTTTTCGGTTTGTGACGATACGGTAAAAAGAAACAAAATTTCTAGTGCAATGTTAAATTTTTTGTTCTGTGTCTGTTGTCTTTTCTTAAGAGGTGTCATCTCCGCTGTTGGTGATTGCGACACTTGATGGACTAACTGTTCTATGTATCTATAAATGCTGTATAGCCGCGTTTTTATTTACTTGACAATATGACTTCTGGTCCAGACAGAACTGTCAGTTGTTTTTTTGGAGAACGGCACAAAGTGCCACGTGACCCTGGGCAGTTTACGTGTTCTTTTCAACCTCTCGCACTCGTAATAACCCATCATCATGGTATTCAAGAGTTGGATTTTTGTTGCAACTTGTGTATTCGGTTGGTGATTTTGGTAACTGTGAGTTTTCACCACAATCCGCCCCTTATATGTTGCCTTCAGCATTTTTTCCCGCTTTCAGCTAACAATGATCTCCTATCTGCGTGATACTTGACAGTTTCTAGGATCGCCTCGCTGTTGCTTTGTCGTCTAAATTTTCAAACAGTCCTCTGTGGTTTGTAACGCTTGGACGATTTGGATGCTTGCTTCAGAAAAAGAGACTAAAAGACATACAAAGTCTCTTAGTGTGCATCACGACTGTAAATTCATTGCAACTGTGTACTTTTAGGATGATTTCACGAACTGTGCTTTCTCACCAGACTACGCCTCTTATATGTCTGTTTTCGGCAACTATGTCTTGAGTTCAATCTTCAACGGGTCTACTATCTGCATAACAAGTGACATTTTCTGACATCGTCTCGTTGTTGCTATATTCTTTATTTCGGGTTACTGTTCGTTGTAGAGCTGCCACTTGCACAAATCGTCTGCTCTGTTCTTGGCTGTTGTCTAGGGGGGTGTAGTCTAATGGAGTTCTCCGTCTTCACTTCAACGTCTCCGCATGGATGACTCTGGTCACTGCATTCATGGTTCCCAGCAACTGAGTTGGGTGGACTTTACTTTGGTAAATGTTGTAGTCTAGTCGTCGTCTTGGAGCAATCAGTTTCACTTCCTCATTCACACTGGCTCACACACACACCCTCTCGTTCCAACGGTCAACACATACTTTCTGATCAGCCCGTGGTCTGACCTTATAACCAGTGTTGGTTCCACAAGGGGGCTGCGGTCTCTGGGTAGTGAGATCAAACGCCCGTGTGTAATGAAGCGCATGTAACAAATCTTATGGTTGTTGGAAATTGAAAAGAGTAGCCTACGGCGCTGCCCGCGTAAAATTTTGAGTTAAAATTCTACCCAAAGTATTCCAGGATCCTCGCTAGTGCTACAGAGTCTGTTCACTGTGCTCAGCTTCTTCAGTCTCAGACTTGAGTTAGAACAAGAAACGAACAATTATGTTTACTACCAGTGTGCCATGATGTTGATCCGTTGTTCAAACCTCAAACCACTGGATTACTGAGGAAAATCGTGTCCATCGCGTGAAGGTGACGCTTGCTTTAGAAAAAGAGACTAACAGACATATAAAGTCTCTTAGTGTACATCACGACTGTAAATTCATTGTTATTAGCTGCTTTCCGCTTAAATAAATTAACAATAAAGACTGAATCAACTATAATAAATCAGCAGTGATAAATAAAAGAAAACTTAAAATGTCTTCTGCTTCTTCTTCTATGATTCTTCTGTCAGAAAACTTGATCCAGTAGCCTTGATGAAAGCTATCGTGCAGTCCATATGTTCTCGTGTACAACACAGCTTTATCGTCATTAAGGTGCGAACAGATCGCATACATTTAACAGTGTTGGAGGACATGCTTAACACTTTCGGGTGTCACGATGCAGGAAAACGTCTCCAAAATTTATAAACATATGTTGACGAAGTCTTTTGTGCCCTGCCCTTAGTCTGAATTTAATACACTGTCTCTCACTAGAAAGGCGGGAAGCGAGTCTCGAGGAGAGTATTTGGCTTGTGCCACCTTTCCTGGATACTGAATAAAAAAAAATAATAATTGGAATAACAAATTAACTCTTTCACCACCAAGCAACGTTAAGTACGGTAATTAAAATCCGTTCCGAAATTCATGAACATAAAAAGATTTTAATATTATAGAAGCTAACGGACCGATTTTAATTACATTTGGAATGCTCCCTCCAGATATCCTTGCCGTTAAGGGGATAGTTTTTCACTAATGATTAATACTAACTGTATTTTTTGTTTGCTATATAGTGGTGTTTCTTTAAAATCATAAAACCGTTTTGGTAGAGTTTTGGGTTGTTTATTTTAATTAGTTTCAGGAAGTAATATAACAGGGGATAAAAACAAATGTATGTAATTTCACGATTTTCTTGTGTAAATTCGATCTGTTAGTTAACGGAACCTAAAAATGAGAAGTCGTTTAACGTTGTTTAGTTTATGTCGTATCCACAAATTAGTGTCATTGTTTTGTATTAGAAGGAGTTTATCAAAACTGACATAGACAACAATTTGACAATGAGTTTTAGGAAAAAATGTATGTCTATGCAAAAAGTTACACTTTTACTGTACTAGCACTTCAGCTGGGAATTTAAGATGAGTAATTTATATTGTGGTTTCAATGATCCAGAGAAACGAAACAAGAAACAGATAGAGCATGATTTATTAGGAAAATAGACTTATGAAAAATATTTAACTTGAACTTGAAATTAACATGATAACGTGGAATCTAAAATTCCATCCCACTTATTTACAATAGTTCAAAAAATATCAAACGGATTGTCTGATCAGCAAAATCCTGAGCACCAACGGACTGAAGAATAAAGTTATTTTTACGTTATGGATATTGAAAGGCTGCATTCACAAATGCATTAAAACCTTACATAGAGTTTTCGAGAAAATAGATTGCAAACGTGTTCATGAATTTCTGAACGGACTATAGTTAAACATTGCTATTTCTGGGCAACATGGTAAACTTTCCCGGATACATGTCTTCACATTCCATGATACCAGTTTTATATTTTCATTTAGCTCCCTGATAGCGTTGTTGAGCTGTCCGTCAGTTGTGCTGCAAACAGAAATATTGCAAAAGAGTAATGCTGCAGGAGAGTTTTTGCAATATAAATCTATGGGGATTTTTCCCCTCCAGGCTACGACCTAATGATTTACCATACCATCTTAACATTACAGATCTCAGTCTTAGGGGCAAATAAACACAGCAGATTCCAGACACTCTGTTCAACCCCGAAAGAAGCTAGGGGTCTTGTAATGGCTACATCAACATCAATATGCCAGTAAGGACGTTTTAATGGTCGATACATTGGTGACTTTACTGCGGACTCCTACTGAAAGGTTTACTACATTTGCCAACAATTAAAAGATCTCAGTCCGGACTGCAGACCAACGAGGCAGATCCCAGATACCAAGTTCAATATTAGGGCACAACTCCAACCAACCAGGTGCAACCTGCAGTCCCATGTGGGTAAGGACTCGTAAAAGAGTTAACGACTGACTGACTGCTTGATTGACTGACTGTGTGACTGACTGACGTTCAATCCCACCAGGACGGGCAGCAAGCAGCCAACACCCAGTAACACAAATTTCCAGCTTAAGGATAATGATCTCACAATTCCCAGACACCCAGTTCAACCCGTAAATTTTCTAGGACACCCAACGACAGCCGCGATGGATCTTTAAAACAACAACAAAACTGCACCCACACTGGAACGGATTCTGAAGAGTTAACAACATTTGTGACTCCTCGTATAGCTGGGGCCACGTCACATTGATACGTGTCATCGTCGCGTACTGTCGATACGTGTACAGAAACCTGCTATTTACTTGAGTCTCACAGTCTTCCAAACGACAGTCAGCAAAAGCCACGGAATCAGTTCAGTTAAAAAAGTCTCTGAATCTGTTCAGAAGATGAAGTTGCTTTTTGCGATCGCCCTAGTTTGCTTTATATTCAGCGAAGTATATGCCGATCCTTATTTTGATCCTTCTAAGGTTCAACGTAGGTGGTTTAAATGATATCTAAAGATTATTCGTACATAAACCAGTTTTTTCTTTCTTTCGTGATGAAACTGCTTGTTATAAGGGGCAAACACTCGACCACGTTTAACTTGCTGCTTTTAGCGCGAAACTGGCAGCAATCTTCGATTATATATGTGGTCTGTTTTATTTGCGCCACTTTTGTGGCTAAGAATGAGCTATATGCAGCAGCTGTCTGGCATAATATTCCGTTTTCTCAAAGACAGACAGCTGATTTTACTTCCTGTTCTATTCTTGCTGATGTTTTCTTCACCAGTCATCGTCAATCCAGTTTCTGCTATTATTGTGCTCTTGTGTTCTCTACTGTGTATTTGAGTGAACATTCTGTGATTCCAGAGCTGAGTTGATTGTGAAATAGGACAGCGCTGCTGAAAATTTAGACAAGATTGTGCATCAACCATTTTGCAGTGTGTGGCAAATCACATGAGGTCAAATGGGGTTACTCTAGCAGACATTTTAGGAGTTCTAAGGCCGGCTAGGAAAGGATGAACAAGAAAACGTGATAGAGCAGGTTTTGGGATAGTCACTGGGCACAAGTAAATTCTGTTTGATAATGCCATGTTTAATTGTGAACTGTATTGATTACGAACCTGCCTGACGCTCGAGAGTTTCGTCCCCTCCCATTCAGACCGTGGCCGTTTCCACTGCCTTTCCTTAGGTTTGGGGATGTTTTGATATTGTTGAGTTCAGCGTTCGCTCAACGCATATAATGTTTGTGGGAGTTTGTGTTGTCGTGAGTCTGTCTAAAGCACCGCATGTGCCCCTGTGTACAAGTAAGAAGTACTACAGGGGAAGCACCGGTGGAGTCACTGTTCGTGAGTATCGAAATTGGCTATTCTCTCTCTCTCTCTCTCTCTCTCTCTCTCTCTCTCTCTCTCTCTCTCTCTCTCTCTCTCTCTGTTCGTTGTTGGTGGTTTCTCCCAGGAAAAAAAGAAGCCACTAACATGGAACGTAGATAAACAAAAACTTCCCACTTTCGATATTCACGAACCGTCGTGCAACTAGCCCAACGTGAAAATAAACACGCAATTAAGCGGTGACAACACGAGAAAAGAGAGAATGGTTAAACCGTTGAAAATGAGGAATACATGACACCCCCACAACATGGGGCAGGCCGTGTGAATAGCAATAGCAACGTTAATAATGAGAGGAGTAGGAACTCTCGCGCTCCCAACAGGCTCGAAATATGTGCCCAGTGAACAAGCTGATGTGAGAGAAAGGCACATTCATTCTGTGAAAGACAGCGAGAGGAAAAGGAATATCTGAATGTGAGACTGAACACCAGTGTAAATGTATGCGGCTGACATGGTGAACAAGTACCTTGCGACAAGAATTGTAGACGGGATGAAGAAAGCTTACTGACTGTCGGAGTCGAGAGAGAAATAATATAGAAAAGTATGAGAAAATACATAACAAAGCGCCTATTGTACCATTAAATAGCTATAAATCAGACTTCTACGTAGAGGCGGTGCAGTTAAATATTTTCGCAACCACTCTTGCACCCCCCCCCCCCCCAAAAAAAAAAAAAAAACTAATGATAACTGTTTCTTTCTGATGTTTGTGATAAGTTGTCTTCGAGCATTCGTCTCTTTCAAAACAGTCGGTTGCTCTTCTTAGCTGTCCGAGGAATTCAAAACAGTCTTCTGTAAAACCATATATCGGACGCATCAAGATGTTCGGCCTGTTTATTAATTGTCAAGTCTTCAGAGCTGAATGTTAAAACTAGCTCTATATAGCATGCGAAATTCTTTTCCTAACCTTTAATGATATGGATTTATGGCACAAAATGTTCATTTTGTATAACAGGAAGTTTTGGCCTGTCTTATTATCTTCTTCATCTTTGTGATACATCTTCCGTCGTATGTTATCCATGTGCCTACTAGACATTTAAATTTCTCTACGTGTCCTAAAAAAACACCCTTGTCTTTTATTATATAGTTAGGCACTATTCTTTTCTTGGAAATCACCATTACTTCTGTCTTTCCAATATTCAAACTGAGGCCCATTTTATCACTTTCTACGCTCGGCTCGCTAGCGTAGTTTGCTAAACCTGACCGCGACGACCGGGTGATGAACTCTTTGTGGCCCGGGTTCAGGCCCTTGGGTAGGCAGAGAAGCCATATTTCTCTCAGATTTACGGATGGAATCAAGACCGAAGGGTTGCGATATCCATAGTATTGAGCCAAAGGGTTAAGAACTCGTGGTTTCTGGATATTTGAAAAAAAAAAATCACTTTCTACCACCAAGGTATCTGTAAACTCTTGTAGTTCCTACTTGTCGCTATCAAGACGATGTCATCAGCATAACGCAGGTTGTTTATGTTATGGCCACCAACCACAATTCCGTACATATCCTTGATAGATCTCATTATATATTTACTGTGCAATGAAAACAAATCAGATAGTAGTTACACATCCTTGTCGTAGTCCCTTCTTTATGCTCTGAAATGTTCCCAACTGGCTATTAATTCTTACAGATGTTGTTTTCATCCAATCCATGTTTTTTAAAAATAATTTGTAAATCGTTTGCATTAGTATTTAACTGTCCCAATAGTTTGACTATGTCTTCATGTTTCACAGAATCAAATGCTTTTGTATAGTCAATGAAGCAAAAGCAAAGATCGTTTAAAAATAAACTTCTATAGCTCTTTTCAAAAGAGTCCTGAAGATGTATGTGCCATTATTTGTACCTTTTCCTTCTACAAATACTTACTTGAAGTAGTGGGTCTTTTCTTCCCCCCCACCCACCCCAACCATGGGGTCCAGGAACCCACACTAGGAACTGCAGAAATATTTAATAGGCAGGTACTAGCCAGATCATTGACCGAAGTAAAACATAATAGACAAAAGTAGAAACAAAAGGTAAAGAACAGAGTAACCTAACTGTTGAAACATATCTGTCCGCAGGTTATAGAGGTCTGTGTCCCAGTGTAGCTTGCTGCCCCAACGGAATGGTGCATGCCAAGGACATTAGACAATGTGGAGTAAACAAGTGTTGCACACCGGTTTGGACATGTGAGGCTCCATGTTTTACGTTCACAATTGACAGCGAATGCCCTTACTGCGATTGCCGTGTCAAAGGATGGGGTGACTTCTGGCGAGATTTGTTTGGAGGTTTTACTAGGGATACAAAACCTAGAAAGTAGAAACAAGTGAAATTTAAAGGGTTGCGGATTCTTCAGCTGCAAATATGCTTTTATCGCTGCTAAGATCAGTTAGTAGCGTTACGCTGATGAATGCAAGAACCGAAATAATTTGAAAGAAATCATCCTGACAAAGCATATTTGATATTTTTGATTAATTTGTATCTCTGTGTGTGTTTTTGTCTGTGTGTGCGTCTGTGTTTGCCTGTGAGTTATTTACTTCAAAACCGTAATATGTGTTAGATGAACAAGAGTAACCTGTTTGCGTAGCAACAATAAACGAAAAGTATGACAGGAAACAAGAATGACCTGACGATAATTACGTGTGTTTATCAATATTTCATTGGGCTGATCCCAGTATGGGTTCCAGGGACACATTGTAGGGGAAACAAGAATAGACCGACTTCCTCCCCAGCAAGGATGTTGTAAGCGTCAACTAACTGGTAGCTTTCTTCGTAGTCGGAGTGTATCTGCTTAAGAGGCCAGGAACCTACAGTCTGCATGCAGATAAGTCTGTTGTGTAAAAGATTGTGCACGCAACACTCAGGCTCTTGAACAAAACTAAAGTTCGGAAGTTGATAATTATCCAGAATAAGAAGATGAAAAACTGGGCTGCTCCCATGTCATGTTGTAATATATGTTTCTACAAATCACTTCTTGACTCTAATTTAACAGATACAAACAGCAGGCATACTCGCCGTGTGGGTTACAGGGCCCTATTATTGGGAAAACAAGAATAGAACTGAAGCGACACTGTTGTTTCGAATAGCGCTGCAGCAATCCAGTTGACCAATTTTGTTTCTATCTGCATATCCAACAACAGTCTGATGATCATGATGTATGGGACGCTGTTGTACGCATCTTCTAAGTCAATAGCGGCTGTAGCCGTTTCCGTTCCCTTAGGGAAACCCTCATATGTATCGTAGGCAAATGCTGCAGTATTGCGCCATGTATCTCTTCCCGGTCGGTAACCACCTTGTGTAGCGCGGAATATACCACCTAACTCAGATGTTTAGGTCAATGTTCTGGCCACGAATTTTTCTATGAGTTTTCCAGTAATGACATGTCGGTCGGTGGTCGCAGACCAGTTGGCCAGGTTGTCGCCAGAGTGTAATGCATTATAAGCAGATCATATAACAATGCTCAGCCGCAGCGGGTCCACTCGTAAGATCTTACCACATGTGAGATCTCGTGGGAAGGCATCCTCGAGGCTGATCCACTGGCCTTGCTGGGAATGTTGGGCTGCTCTCTGGTGCCGAGTCTCGTTTTCGGCGTCCATTATCTGCTGTATCCCCATGTCTCTGCATTCTTTGGCTGAGGCTTTGAATCACCAACTGACCTTTCCAAGCCTTAGGCCGTGTAGATCGGTTTATGTGTAACCCATGACTTCCTTCAATTTAAGTGCTTCCTGAGAATATTCTATCGCATCTAGGACCTTCAATTTTGTACCTGTCTTTAGAGTTGGCTAGACAGCTGCCACCGCGGGGTCTAAAGAGCGAGTCTTACCTTGCCGACTTTAAACTCTTCACTGGTTGATTTGAACGGAAGTACCAACTTAGCCTATTTTCCCTAGAGAGCCACATCGGCCAGACAAGGCAGTGCTCCAAGCCATTTCCTCATGGCTGTGTTGATTTTTTTTTCCATATTCACCACTGGAGTAATGCTCAGCTCGCACACCAGCAGCGGCCTAAGAAGCTTTAGAATCAACATGAACTGGAGACAGCAGACCTCAAACTTCCCGATCAGACTGCATCGCTCCATAGCAAACAGGCCTGTTGCCAATAACTCATGCAGACGTCGGACCCCCGCTATGTCAGATAATTTCGAATCGTAGATGCGGCATGGGTTCTTCACCGGTTCACCCAGAACCATTTGCTTGCCACCATGAAACTTGTTGTCGCGACTTTACCTTTAAGGATTGACAAAATTCTGGATTTCAGCGGTTTGAACTGCATGCTTCACCATACGACAACGCGGTCCAACATCTTCAGAATCGTGGGGGCATTATTCTCACTGCCCGTAATGATATTTGTGTCATCTATAAATGCACACAGTGCGGCATCCAGTAGTGCGACATTTAAAGGCCTTGCCCGTAGCTTGCAGTCCCGTCTAACATGGCCTGCATGGCAATATAGAAAAGTATTGGCGAAATCGTACATCCTATTGCTATACCAACCAGGAGCTGAGTCCATCTTGTAGTAAACTTAGGGGTAGAGAGGTATATGGCGAACTTTGAGAAATATTGCAATAGCTTATGGGGTAGCGCCCCATAGGCGACAGCGAGGTCCAGCCATTTCACGTGCAATTGGGTTCTCTCTACTTAGCTCTCTGGATACTTTCCCAGACCATGGTCGCGTGCTCAAGGCACCCGAGGACGCCCGGGATTCCACCTTCCTGAACCGTTGTTCAATGTATGTGTTGGTCATCAAATACTGCGTAAGCCTGCGTGTCATAACCGATAAGAATATCTTGCCCTCAAAGTTCAGCTGGGAGATAGGTCTAAATTGTGACAGACTGGAGGAGTTTCGCTCCTTGGGAATGTAGACTACACTGGCTCTCTGCCCCTGTGTATGTATGTTCTTTTGGCTATACGCTAATCTTAGCCAGCGGTGAAGTATTCAGAGGACTTTTGGACAGCGTTTATACACAACGTACGGTACACTGTTGGATCTTTTTTCCCCACAACTTCTTTGATTTCTGACCAACATAGAGGCATTGTTTTGAATGGTGCCTTCCGCAACTCTGGCCGCTTTATGCCTCTGGTAATCTATAGGTTGTCAACGAGAGGTTCATCCATTTTCCGATCATGCGACTCCAGTTCCTCTTTAGCGACAACCTGAGTCCCAGACTTCGGTTGCTCGAACAGGTCTCATGCAAATTGCATTGGGTCAACAAATAACTTCTCTCACTCCCTTTTAGTTCTCCGTCTGTTCTTACAAAAACGCTCAGTGTGACAGAGGGAACGGTATCTGCTCTTCAGGTGCAGCCAGACCTCGTGCAGTCTCTCCAGTTCGCTGTCTGTAGCAGCTTTGAACCGTTTTCTGAGTGCGTTCTTGTCTGCTTGGCACTTTTCGATGTCTTTCTGCTTCCTGCTTTTTTCACGTGTAACGCCAGGCTTCGTCTTTTCAACTGTCTCAATTTAACAATGAATGTAAACTATATCACCAGACCATGTTAGCTTGTCGCCTAGCGACTTTTTCTTAAGTTCACCATTAATTTTTTAACAAATTATACCCTTCAGCTTACACCACAACACCCCATCGCTTACGTGTGGAAACTTATTCTTTGTCTGCATTTCGTGGGATATATTCAAAAGTACGCCTCCGCGATAGACGTCTTGAGCTTCTCCAGGCGAGTAAAGTTCACCCTGCCTGTCGTTCCCTGACGACTCATTAACTACAGGAGTGCCTATGCGCTGACGCCTACTGCGTGGCATGCCCTTACATTTCATCCTTCCGGCATGCGTTCTCAGACCATGCTCCCTCTGTGAAGCTTCTCCCACATGTACATATCCAGCCCGGCCGTTGGGCAGAAATCTCGGTCCAGGGACCATCGGGGTAGTTGTTGTTGGTATCAATAGTAGTGGATCCTTTATTCTCCCTTTCTCTTAATATGCACTCAGGGCATAAACTAAATACAAAGCTGTGTAATATTACCTATAATTGGGAACTATTAAAAAAGCACAAAGGCTACAAATAATTGTGTTAATCAAGCGAAAATCGAACAAAGAGTTCGATTCCAGTGATGGAGCTTGCAGAACGCCTCCCACATACAAGGCAGCAGACGAGCATCTTACCCACCGCGAGTAGATGACCAAAATATCTATTGGTGACTCGAAAGGAGAACCTGTAATTAAAATTTCGAGAAATGTCAATGTAAATAATTGTCTGGCCCTCATCATGTACAACCCGTTACTTGCAAAATAAGGTCCCAATAGGCTTATTTTATTGATATAATAAACTGGTTCGAACACACACACACACACACACACACCCACACACAACACACAAATTAAATGTTCATATACTTGTTTCTATAATGTAACATTCTTCGTATCAGTAACTGCAAAAAGAAATTATTTGTACTATCATCTTCATCTTTGTCCCAGATCAGGTCGGCGTGAAAGGAAATGAAAGTTTTGTTACACTTAAAGGCAAGACCAGGCTAGGTTAAATCTTTAATATTTAGAATTGACAGAATCAATGCTATACGAGAAACTACAAGCACTGAACACCTCAAACGTGAGGATACTGACTTTACCATGACTCGGATTCGACATTTTGGTGTATCCTTCGGGGCATCGTGACGTGAAAACCGTGCAAGACCCAAGAGTTGCTACGTCAACCAAAATAGAATAATCGCAAGCATAAATATGCGAAAGAATATGTGTGGGAGAATATCAAAGCACTTATACGTTTGTGCGACGTGCAATTAGGCTAGTCTATTGTGCAGAGTACT
>CAJHNH020004003.1:22500-45000 GCA_905116865.2 Candidula unifasciata
GAAGTCGAAAATGTATCGACCAGCATGAAAGAGTTTTTGGTAGATGCTATACTGGTTCTGATATTTTCCACTTAAAAAAAAGTAAGTAGTTTATATTCCTTTCTTTTATAGTTTATTTAACTACAAATGTAGTGTTAAATCCAACCGTTAATTTCCTCAGCAGGTTAGCTGAATTTATTGCTCCCAACAGAGATTTGGAAGGTACTTATCAGACACAAGTCAAGTAACTTAAATGTCCAAGAGATATATTTCAGAGGTTTCATAATGTACAGAAATGAATGGCGGACAGTTAACGAGTGAAAAGTTAAGTGAAAGCGGCGGAGATGTGGTTTTATTGACGAATGATAACATCATGAACAGATGAAAAGACTAATGAAGATTTCTTTAACGAAACTGATTCAGCTGAAAGAACTGATTACCCACACCAGAAGGATGCAATCTTACCCACACCAGAAGGATGCAATCTTACCCACACCAGAAGGATGCAATCATACCCACACCAGAAGGATGCAATCTTACCCACACCAGAAGGATGCAATCTTACCCACACCAGAAGGATGCAATCTTACCCACACCAGAAGGATGCAATCTTACCCACACCAGAAGGATGCAATCTTATCCACACCAGAAAGATGCAATCTTACCGACACCAGAAGGATTCAATCTACATAGTTTAGTCACGTTATGAGAAGATGTATGTCATGTCTGAGTTTATCGTGAGGTTTTGGACAATATGAAGGTGGGGGCAGGGGGTAGAGGCAGAGGGAGACCGAGGGAGGACATGCTGGACAATCTGACATGTTGGCAGGGAAGGTCATCTGTGTCCGAATTGGTTGAAAGTACACCAGACATAGCGTTGTCGACAGACATGACAATTGGTTGAAAGTACACCAGACATAGTGTTGTCGACAGACATGACAATTGGTTGAAAGTACACCAGACATAGTCGTCGTCGACAGACGTGACAATTGGTTGAAAGTACACCAGACATAGAGCTGTCGACAGACATGACAATTGGTTGAAAGTACACCAGACATAGCGTTGTCGACAGACATGACAATTGGTTGAAAGTACACCAGACATAGCGTTGTCGACAGACATGATTCATCAGCACCAAATAGAAAGATATAACAGAAGAAGAATATGAGGTATATTCTCAAGTGACGGCAGCGTAGGTTGCAAATTGAAATAAGACACCAAAACAAGTTCAGAAAATTTGCACTCGCTATGATAACATAAGCGTAGAAACAATGAACTGGCTAACATATTTATTCTTTTTCGCGTTCACTGACTTAAAACTCAAGCAGACAGTTCGAGTTGTTCATCCGCCCTCAGACATTAGTTTTTCTCCAGAATCTGAGTATTGCGTGCACAAACGTTTTACAGAGCTGGCTTATTTGTCTGCAGACCTTTTTTCTCCCCACATCTCATGCAGATGCACTCCGACTTCGAAGGATGCCCCTAATTAGTCGACTCCTACGACATGCTTGTTGGCGAAGCAGTGGATCTATTCTGGTATTCCCCAACAATCGGGATGAGTAACGCACACTAGGAACTGCAGAAATATTGAATAGGTAGACAATAGTCAGATCATTGACAGAAATATAGAATAGGTAGACACAAGTCAGATCATTGAGAGAAATATTGAATAGGTAGACACTAGTCAGATCATTGAGAGAAATATTGAATAGGTAGACACTAGTCAGATCATTGACAGAAATATTGAATAGGTAGACACTAGTCAGATCATTGACAGAAATATAGAATAGGTAGACACTAGTCAGATCATTGACAGAAATATCGAATAGGTAGACACTAGTCAGATCATTGACAGAAATATAGAATAGGTAGACACAAGTCAGATCATTGAGAGAAATATCGAATAGGTAGACACTAGTCAGATCATTGACAGAAATATAGAATAGGTAGACACAAGTCAGATCATTGAGAGAAATATCGAATAGGTAGACACTAGTCAGATCATTGAGAGAAAATATCGAATAGGATCATAGACAGAAATATCGAATAGGTAGACACTAGTCAGATCATTGACAGAAATATCGAATAGGTAGACAATAGTCAGATCATTGACAGAAATATCGAATAGGTAGACACTAGTCAGATCATTGACAGAAATATCGAATAGGTAGACACTAGTCAGATCATTGACAGAAATATAGAATAGGTAGACACTAGTCAGATCATTGACAGAAATATCGAATAGGTAGACACTAGTCAGATCATTGAGAGAAATATCGAATAGGTAGACACAAGTCAGATCATTGACAGAAATATTGAATAGGTAGACACTAGTCAGATCATTGACAGAAATATTGAATAGGTAGACACAAGTCAGATCATTGACAGATAGAAATATAGACACTAGTCAGATCATTGAATAGAATAGGTAGACACTAGTCAGATCATTGACAGAAATATAGAATAGGTAGACACTAGTCAGATCATTGACAGAAATATCGAATAGGTAGACAATAGTCAGATCATAGACAGAAATATAGAATAGGTAGACACTAGTCAGATCATTGAGAGAAATATCGAATAGGTAGACACAAGTCAGATCATTGACAGAAATATTGAATAGGTAGACACTAGTCAGATCATTGACAGAAATATTGAATAGGTAGACACAAGTCAGATCATTGACAGAAATATTGAATAGGTAGACACTAGTCAGATCATTGACAGAAATATCGAATAGGTAGACACTAGTCAGATCATTGACAGAAATATCGAATAGGTAGACACTAGTCAGATCATTGACAGAAATATAGAATAGGTAGACACTAGTCAGATCATTGACAGAAATATCGAATAGGTAGACACAAGTCAGATCATTGACAGAAATATCGAATAGGTAGACACAAGTCAGATCATTGACAGAAATATCGAATAGGTAGACACTAGTCAGATCATTGAGAGAAATATCGAATAGGTAGACACAAGTCAGATCATTGACAGAAATATCGAATAGGTAGACACAAGTCAGATCATTGAGAGAAATATCGAATAGGTAGACACAAGTCAGATCATTGAGAGAAATATCGAATAGGTAGACAATAGTCAGATCATTGACAGAAATATCGAATAGGTAGACACTAGTCAGATCATTGACAGAAATATCGAATAGGTAGACACTAGTCAGATCATTGACAGAAATATCGAATAGGTAGACACTAGTCAGATCATTGACAGAAATATCGAATAGGTAGACACTAGTCAGATCATTGACAGAAATATCGAATAGGTAGACACTAGTCAGATCATTGACAGAAATATCGAATAGGTAGACACTAGTCAGATCATTGACAGAAATATCGAATAGGTAGACACTAGTCAGATCATTGACAGAAATATTGAATAGGTAGACACTAGTCAGATCATTGACAGAAATATCGAATAGGTAGACACTAGTCAGATCATTGACAGAAATATCGAATAGGTAGACACTAGTCAGATCATTGACAGAAATATAGAATAGGTAGACACTAGTCAGATCATTGACAGAAATATAGAATAGGTAGACACTAGTCAGATCATTGACAGAAATATCGAATAGGTAGACACTAGTCAGATCATTGACAGAAATATTGAATAGGTAGACACAGTCAGATCATTGACAGATAGAATTGACACTAGTCAGATCATTGACAGAAATATCGAATAGGTAGACACTAGTCAGATCATTGACAAAATATTGAATAGGTAGACACTAGTCAGATCATTGACAGAAATATAGAATAGGTAGACACAAGTCAGATCATTGAGAGAAATATTGAATAGGTAGACACTAGTCAGATCATAGACAGAAATATCGAATAGGTAGACACTAGTCAGATCATTGACAGAAATATTTAATAGGTAGACAATAGTCAGATCATTGACAGAAATATAGAATAGGTAGACACAAGTCAGATCATTGAGAGAAATATAGAATAGGTAGACACTAGTCAGATCATTGACAAAATATTGAATAGGTAGACACTAGTCAGATCATTGACAGAAATATAGAATAGGTAGACACTAGTCAGATCATTGACAGAAATATTGAATAGGTAGACACTAGTCAGATCATTGACAGAAATATAGAATAGGTAGACACTAGTCAGATCATTGACAGAAATATTGAATAGGTAGACACTAGTCAGATCATTGACAGAAATATAGAATAGGTAGACACTAGTCAGATCATTGACAGAAATATCGAATAGGTAGACACTAGTCAGATCATTGACAGAAATATTGAATAGGTATATCATTGACAGAAATATAGAATAGGTAGACACTAGTCAGATCATTGACAGAAATATCGAATAGGTAGACACTAGTCAGATCATTGACAGAAATATTGAATAGGTAGACACTAGTCAGATCATTGACAGAAATATAGAATAGGTAGACACTAGTCAGATCATTGACAGAAATATAGAATAGGTAGACACTAGTCAGATCATTGACAGAAATATTGAATAGGTAGACACTAGTCAGATCATTGACAGAAATATCGAATAGGTAGACACTAGTCAGATCATTGACAGAAATATTGAATAGGTAGACACTAGTCAGATCATTGACAGAAATATTGAATAGGTAGACACTAGTCAGATCATAGGTAGACAGAAATATTGACAGAAATATAGAATAGGTAGACTAGTCAGATCATTGACAGAAATATTGAATAGGTAGACACTAGTCAGATCATTGACAGAAATATAGAATAGGTAGACACTAGTCAGATCATTGACAGAAATATCGAATAGGTAGACACTAGTCAGATCATTGAGAGAAATATCGAATAGGTAGACACTAGTCAGATCATTGACAGAAAATAGAATAGGTAGACACTAGTCAGATCATTGGTAGAAATACGAATAGTAGACACATAGTCAGATCATTGACAGAAATATCGAATAGGTAGACACTAGTCAGATCATTGACAGAAATATCGAATAGGTAGACACTAGTCAGATCATTGACAGAAATATTAGAATAGGTAGACACTAGTCAGATCATTGACAGAAATATTGAATAGGTAGACACTAGTCAGATCATTGACAGAAATATCGAATAGGTAGACACTAGTCAGATCATTGACAGAAATAAATAGGTAGACAACTAGTCAGATCATTGAAATATAGAATAGGTAGACACTAGTCAGATCATTGACAGAAATATCGAATAGGTAGACACTAGTCAGATCATTGACAGAAATATCGAATAGGTAGACACTAGTCAGATCATTGACAGAAAATATAGAATAGTAGACACTAGTCAGATCATTGACAGAAATATAGAATAGGTAGACACTAGTCAGATCATCAGATCATTAGACAGAAATATATGAATAGGTAGACACTAGTCAGATCATTGACAGAAATATTGAATAGGTAGACACTAGTCAGATCATTGACAGAAATATTGAATAGGTAGACACTAGTCAGATCATTGACAGAAATATAGAATAGGTAGACACTAGTCAGATCATTGACAGAAATATAGAATAGGTAGACACTAGTCAGATCATTGACAGAAATATTGAATAGGTAGACACTAGTCAGATCATTGACAAAAATATCGAATAGGTAGACACTAGTCAGATCATTGACAGAAGTATTGAATAGGTAGACACTAGTCAGATCATTGACAGAAATATAGAATAGGTAGACACTAGTCAGATCATTGACAGAAATATAGAATAGGTAGACACAGTCAGATTCATTCAGAATAGGTAGACACTAGTGATCATTGACAGAAATATAGAATAGGTAGACACTAGTCAGATCATTGACAGAAATATCGAATAGGTAGACACTAGTCAGATCATGACAGAAATATAGAATAGGTAGACAATATTGTAGAAATACAGGTAGTAGTCAGATCATTGACAGAAATATTGAATAGGTAGACACTAGTCAGATCATTGACAGAAATATTGAATAGGTAGACACAAGTCAGATCATTGACAGAAATATTGAATAGGTAGACACTAGTCAGATCATTGACAGAAATATAGAATAGGTAGACACTAGTCAGATCATTGACAGAAATATAGAATAGGTAGACAATAGTCAGATCATTGACAGAAATATAGAATAGGTAGACACTAGTCAGATCATTGACAGAAATATTGAATAGGTAGACACTAGTCAGATCATAGACAGAAATATTGAATAGGTAGACACTAGTCAGATCATTGACAGAAATATTGAATAGGTAGACACTAGTCAGATCATTGACAGAAAAAAAAACACTGATTTGAACGAGCATCAAAAACAGGAAGTTAGAGAAAAGTGCAAATAAAAGGTAAAGAACAGAATTACCTAACTTTTAAAACATTTATTTCCCCAGCTGTTGGAAAGCGTTGTCCCAAAGTAGGATGCTACCGCATGCCCACTTAGACGCACACCCTGCTCTTGGCCACCATTTTTCAGGTATTTTACATGGCCAGGTTAGAATGAGCAATTTGCAGTGAACAGTCCATAGCGTCACAATGATGAATGTGAGAACCGAAACAATTTTAAATAAATCATTTTGAGAAAGCATATTTTATAATCTTTTTGAATTTGTAGGTGTACGTGTGTGTGTGTGTGTGTGTGGTGTGTGTGTGTGTGTGTGTGTGTGTGTGTGTGTGTGTTGCGTGTGATTTATTTACTTCCTACTCATTTTTTATGTTAATATGGGTAGCGCCTCATTAGTAAATTGGGCTCCTCCTGTGTAACGCTGTAATATATATATGTGTGTGTGTACAAATCACCCTATGCTACTAATTCAATAGACAGTACGCTTACATATGTGTCAATTCAAGACAGTTGGAAAAAAAGTGAATGATGCAGGCTTTCTACATATACATATACTGCAACAGGGCAGGAGAGTACCACAAACATTTTTTCACAACCATACTGATTATCGCTTTTATAGTTCTTCTTTCATCGTCATAAAGAAAAGAAATTTGTACAATGTACCCCCACCCCCTCCCCAGATAACCAAATGTGATTACAAAAAAAAAAAAAAAAAGGACATAAAGCAAAATCTCAAGTATTATTAACGAGAACTTGGAGTAAAACATCCACATAATCCAACTGGCAAATAGCAACAACAGCAAAAAACACCAACAACTGGTAATTTAGTGTCCAAATATCAGTGTGATAGTTGGCGCTGTTTTGTCTTCACGATATCTGGTACATTTGGTATGATGTTAAACACGGCTCAACGGAGATGACTCTCAACGTCAAGCTGGCAATGTTATACTGTTTTCATGCTTAGTATTGATGGAAATCCGAATTCACAAAGGTATGTGGAGAAAAATTGGGAAAGAACATTTGCAGCTAATAATTTGGCCACACGAGGGTACGTTGCAAGCAAATGCTAGCATACAAATGTGATATCGTCTTTAGCCGTTGAATGACATTTCAGCTCGTTTGCTGCCTCTTGAATAGAAGTCTGTGGAAGTTTAATATATACCAGCACCAAGATAGGCATGATATATAAGTGACTTCTTGAATATGAAAGTTCACGAGGCAGGAGAGCTGGCGAGAGACCGAGTTTATTTCAGGCAGACTGTGACGACAGCGATGTTCTGTAAAGGACCTGCTATATGATGATGACATGGAGGGTGTTACAACTAAATGTATGAATGTCAATAATGAAATGGTGTCTGGTAAACTTCCAATGATAAATCGGGAAAATAGAGATTGAACTTCTCTGCTAGAAAATCTAAATGTGACTCAGTTTTAACAAATTCGTTATTTTCATATTTAAAATTTTCCAAACTTTTATTAAGACGTTTAAAAGATAAAAAGCTCGAGGATTTAGTTTCATGTTTCTATAAATTATTTTTCCCCATGAAAGTTTTGATGGCATCATAGGATAAAATACTCTTGTCGTGTTTTCATTGAAATTTGAAGTTCAGCTTTTCCAGAGATTTAAAACAATAAGTAACATATACCAGCGAATAGGCGAAACAAATTTCAGAAAATACATGATGTAGATCATGCTTTTTTGTTTTAAACTCATGAAAAGACTTCGATCTCACACTTCAAATCGTACAATCGAACAAACAAATTTATCAATTATTAATTAATAGAAAAATCCTGGGCCAATATGCGGCACGAATGGCAAGGGAAGTCACTCTCTTCCTGAGCCTGACTTCGTGAAATGAACCGTCTTTTCTAAAGGTACAGGACTCATTACATCATTACTTGAGAACACAAGGGCAGACAATACATTAAGGTTGTTGCTTGTTCTATTTGTCTACCACTGTAAAACCAAACCTAATATAGTCAATTTTGTATGAAATTTTGTTTTTTTGTACCGACATTATCAATATTTCAGGATCACTACATTGGAAGCACGCTGAAGATCTCAGCAAAGTTTTTTTTCAACTAACACAGCCAAATAGTATAGCAAATGACTTCAATGTTTACTATTAGTATGTGCAATGCACATGTGCTATCGGCTATGACCAGTTTTTGGTTGTGTAGTCAGAAAAGGAAAATGTATGCTAACATAATAGAAACGAGGCAGCGACCAGTGTTAGAGCAACAGACGACAGAACAACATATGGTTTTCTGAAGAAATAGAAGCTGCACAGACGCAATCTTCACAGGTAAACAGTTAAAAGAAAAGAATATAGAAAATGATCCGAACTTATTTGTAGCATTTGTAGACCAGATAAAAGCTTTCGACAGGGTCGATAGAAAAAAATAATTTATGGAAGGAAAGTAATGGCTCTATATGGAGTTAGTGAACACCTCCTTGCAGTTTACAAAAGCTTATATATAATTAGAATAAATCAGGGAATATTCAGAATAACATATGAAGTAAGACAAGGATGTGTCTTATCACCACTCCTGTTTATCACCTACCTTGACAGTATAAGCAAGGATGCCAGGCCCAGGAACGAAAATAATAGTAAAATAAACGAATTACTCTTTGTCGATGACACAGGCGTTGATTGCAGATATATCCACAATTTACAACATCATCTCACATCCAGGAATGAAGAATATAAATCAAATAATATGAATATAAACATAGAAAAGACAGAAGTAATGTCAATAGGAAAAAAAAGAAGCAGGATTTAAACATAGTATTAGGGCATACCTATATTAAACAGGCATCTGAGTATATTTTGGAATAGCATTCACCGAAGAGGGTAAATTGGACGAAGAAATTGACATTCCATGCAGTAAAGCTAGCCAAGAATTGGGACAGCTAGCGCCCCTCTTACACCAAAAGGCAACCCCAATCAGCACAAAGAGAAATCTCGTACAATGCATATTCATTTCCACTCTATGCTATCAGTGCCAGACGAGGTCACTCACAAGAAAATATAAAAGAAAATTAGTAACCATATAAAAGAGGTGTCTGAGAAACACTCTAGGAGTTAATAGTAGAGAAAAAATCAAGAATTAGGTCATTCAAGATAAAGTTGGCACAGAACTAATTCTAAATTACATACAAGGACAGCAATCAAAACGGTTTGCCCTCTTGCAGATGCCTTCTGATGCTATACCATAAAAGGCATATACCAAAAGAGAAGAGGAACGTAGAGCAAGATGTAGAATAAGAACAAGATGGTAAGATAACATCAGAGAGACTCTACAGCACCACGATGTGTCTATGGTTGAAGCAGTCAGAAGAGCACGCAGCAGACAATTATATCTCCCTCGTTGCCCATGTCGGAAAAAGATAAACATCAGAAGAATAAAAAAGCGGGTGGGGGGGGGGTGGGGATCTTTGAGCCTCAGGATTATGGTACCTCCCCCCCTTTCCCCCAAACCGGGATAATAACAGCTACTTCAAATGAAACAGTCATCATCATCATCAGGTGCCTTGCCGACTGGCGTGGGCGATCATGCCTCTCCATAATCCGCGATCTCCTGCAGCATGTTTCAGTTCGTGTGCCGACACACCTCCATGCCATGCAACAAGACTGTCAAGCATCTTCTCTCGTTGTCTTCCTCTATCCCTCCTTCCACAGATCTTTCCAGTGGTCACAACATGTTCTATATTCCCTCTTCTCATAACATGGCCGAAAAATGATGACTGTCTCCTTCTGATGTCAGTGATAAGTTGTCTTCGGTCTCCCGCCTCTTTTAAAACCTCTTGGTTGCTCTTTTTGGCTGTCCAAGGTATTCTAAGCATTCTTCTGTAAAACCACATCTCTGAGGTCTCTAAAAATTGTTTGGCCTGCCTACCGATTGTCCAGGATTCACATCCATATGTTAAAACTGGATGTATGTAGCAAGCAAGAATTCTTTTTCTAACTCTCAATGACAAGGATGTATTGCACAAGATGTTTTTCATTTTATAAAATGCAGTTTTTGCCTGTCCAATTCTGTTTCTTATTTCAGTTATGCATCTTCCATCTGATGTTATCCATGTGCCCAGATACCTAAATTTCTGTACTTGTCTTAAAATAACACCATTGACTTTTATTACACATTTAGGAATAATTTGTTTCTTTAATACCACCATTACATGAAACATTAATGAAACAGTAGACGCTCTTAATTGACCATGTCAAAGTTATAAGGGGGAAAATACAAATGGAAACGAAGAAAGCAGATCTATAAAGACACATTACAACCAAGAATGGGAAACTGAGACAATATGTTCTCAACTAGTTTATTGTAGTTTTAAGCTCTGACAATTCCAAGAAATGTAGCTGCCACCAGGCGAAATGCATCCCAAGCTTCTCTATCTCTGATTCTTCAGACCGATTGTTAAGCAACTCGTCTCTGAATAGCTTGGCTGAGTCGACGAAATTTGTCAGCCTAGTACTCGAAATCTGGTCCAATAAGGCCAATGGCTTTTACGAACTTTTTCATTAATACCTAGTTTTTGTGCCGGATCGGGAGGGTTATTTTATGTTTCTGCTAGCCCTAGATGTTGCATATTGCTATCTCCAAACATCGCAAACATCTTAAAGGACCAGCCATTGCTCACGTAGTTTAATGTATTTGCCCGGCTGTTCCACTAACAAACAAACACACATTAGGAAAAAGAAACTGCATCGCACATCATAAATGCAGACCCAACAATACAGCTGCCACCCTCAGGTCACAACAGAGATGCTAACGATACTTGCAACAGCTCTTCGAATAAGTTTCTATCGCGTAGAAAGAACATCCTACTTAAACACATGGGTATCGGATTCCGTGAAGAGAAATCTCCGCGTTCAACACATCCTCATAAGTGTATGAAAGTTTGCTTGTCATGTTTGATTGTAAGAGCATCGGTCAGTCAGTCTATTTCGGAGCAAAATACAAAGCCACCTTCCTTTCTGAAGCAATGCGCAAACTGACTGAATGTGTGGCACAGATGCCGCACCAGAACAGATAAATGGATCATCAAGAGATGACGAAAGCTGCAGAACAGCTGGTTTCAGTTCCTCTCCCTCAAAGTCAAACTCTTCAATGGAAATGTTTTTCAAAGGTTCGGGAATGTGTAGTCCTTCACCGTGTTAAACTGGTACAAGAGCAGATTGTATATTAAGGTATACTACAGCCCATCTTTATTTTCTTGGAACCCATCCTGACGCATGTTGATTCAAGAAGAAAAAGTAGTCATTTATATGTCTGCCGGGCGCTCTCCAAATCATCGGAAATACAAACGGCATTGATACATTTTAATCTTTTATCCACTTGAGAATTTTTTTTTCATACAGGTACTGCAGCACATATGTGGAGCCCAGGTCTTGTTCTGGTTCTCGATCTTGCATCCGAAATTATATTCAAACACCTTTATCAGTATTGCTGTGATGACTTTTGTCTGGCTTGCAAATGTCACTTCCAAGCAAAGTATCTGTAATTGTCTGTATTTAATCCGCAGGGATGAAATTACTTATTCTTACTTTTTACTAATGATTGCATTATTTTTGGTAAACAATACTTTCTTCGATAGGTTTGTATGTTTAGATGATGCAATTCGCACAATATGTTGCATACTGCAGTTGAAAATGCTTCATCTCGAAATGCTAACTTTCGCAATTTATAGGCTGAATAACTTATACATTATCATCTCTAAATCTCATAAACAAAAGCCAGTCAATAAATATTAGTGTCATTTTCATGTTCATCATCCCAACATTAGTAAAGATTTGTTGTTGTCATGTCAATGCCATAAGCTTGTAGTCCAGTGTTATTGGTCTGACAAATAATAAAGAAATCCGTCACTTTTAGAAAATAGCAGCACCTGTGCAATTACAGATTAAATAATCATAAGGACATGGGCAATCTAAGAAACAATGCGAACAGTTGTATTTATCAATGTAGGAGTCTTCGAGTTATTTGTTAGTTTGAGGGCATTACTTTTGTAACACACTAAATGTTGGCCTGTAAATGAGTGGTAGCCTCCTCTGTGACGCTGTCACTAGCAGCAGACAGCACCACGGTGGTGTCCACTTGGTCCCCAAAACTGCGTTTGCATCACTGAGGTGCGTTTCCCACCTCCACGAAGGTGCAACTGGGATTTGTCGCTTAGTCTAAACGTACTACTCGGTCTATAAATTGCGGACTCCTACGGATTGGTTTACTACAATTGCCTAAAATTAAAAGATTCCAGTCAGGACTGCAGACAAACGAGGATGATCCCAGATACCTAGTTCAACCTCTAAACAAGTTTTAATTAGGGCACAATTCCAACCAACCAGGTGTAACCTGCAGTCCCATGTGGGTAAACCAACCAGGTGTAACCTGCAGTCCCATGTGGGTAAACCAACCAGGTGTAACCTGCAGTCCCATGTGGGTAAGGACTCTTAAAAGAGTTAACGACTGACTGACTGCTTGATTGACTGACTGTGTGACTGAATGAAATTCAATCCAACCAGGACGGGCAGTAAGCAGTCAACACACAGTAACACAAATTTCCAGCTTTAGGATAAGGATCTCACAAGTCCCAGATACCCGTAGGTTTTATTTAGGACACCCGACGATAGCTGCCGTGGAGCTTTAAAACAACAAGAACATTACACCCACACTGGGACGCATTCTGAAGAGTTAACAACATTTGTGACTCCTTATAAAGCTCGGGCCACGTCACACTGATACGTGTCATTTTCACATGCTGTAATGCGCGAGTACAAAAAAAACCAGGTTATTTACTTGAGTCTCACAGTCTTCCAAACGACAGCCTACAGAAGCCACTAAATCAGTTCAGTTACAGCAGCCTCTGGATCTGTGCGCGAAGATGAAGCTGCTTTTTGTGATCGCCCTCCTTTGCTTTATATTTAGCGAAGGATATTCCGATACTAATACCACGGGTAGGTGGCCTATATGTTGTCTAACAGATTGTTATTCGCACAGAAACAAGCTCTTTCTTTCTTTCTTTTGTGTTGACATTGCATGTTATAGGGGGTGGAGGTGAGGGTGGGGACCCGATCACGCCCAACCTGCTGCTGTTAGCACGAAGCTGTCAACAATCTGCGGTTATATATGTGGTCTGTTTTTTTTGCGCCACTCTTTGTAGCTAAGAGTTAGGTATGTGCGGCAGCTGTCTGGTATAATATTAATTTTTTCTCAGACAGACAGATGATTCTACTTCTTATTCTATTCTTGCTGATGTTTTCTTTGCTAATCATCGTCCATTTGGTTTCTTCTCCTTGTGTGCGTGTGTGTGTGTGTGTGTGTGTGTGTGTGTGTGTGGGTGTGTGTGTGTGTGTGTGTGGTGCCCTTGTGTCCTCTACTGTGTATCCGAGTGAACTGTCTGTGATAGCAGAGCTAAGTTGACTGTGAAACAGGACAGCGTTGCTCAAAACTTAGACAAGACTGCATCAACCATTTTGTAGTGTGTGGCAAATCACATGAGGTCAAATGGGGTTACTCTAGCAGACATATTAGGAGTTCTAAGGCCGGCTAGGAAAGGATGAACAAGAAAACGTGATAGAACAGGTTTTGGGATAGTCACTGGACACAAGTAAATTCTGTTTGATAATGCCATGTTTAATTGTGAACTGTATTGATCACGAACCTGCCTGGCGCTCGAGAGTTTCGTCCCCTCCCATTCAGACCGTGGCCGTTTCCACTGCCTCTCCTTAGGTTTGGGGATGTTTTGATATTGTTGAGTTCAGCGTTCGCTCGACGCATATAATGATTATGGGAGTTTGTGTTATCGTGAGTCTGCACGTGCTCCTGTTTACAAGTAAGAAGTACTGCAGGGGAAGCACCCGTGGCGCCACTGTTCCTGAGTATCAAAACTGGCTCGATTTTTTTCCCTAAGTTCGTTGGTGGTGGCTTTCTCCCAGAAAAAATAAGAAGCCACTGACTTGGAACGTAGAAACACGCAATTAAGCTGTGACAACACGAGAAAAGAGAGAATGGTTAAACCGTTGAAAATGAGGAACACATGACACCCCCACAACATAGGACAGGCCGCGTGAATGGCAACGTTAAGAATGGGAAGCGTAGGAACTCTCGCGCGCCCAACAGTTCGTCATATGTGCAAAGAGAACAAGCTGATGTGAGGAAGAGGCACATTCATTCTGTGGAAGACAGCGAGAGGACAGGGATTATCTGAATATGAGACTGAACACCAGTGTGAATGTGTGCGGCTAACATGGTGAACAGTTACCTGGCGACAAGAATTGCCGACAGGATGAAGAAAGCTTACTGATTGTCGGAGTCGAGAGAGAAATAATATGAAAAATACGAGAAAATACATAACAAAGCGCCTATTGTACCAATAGCTATAAATCAGACTTCTACGTGGAGGGCGTTGCAGTTAAATATTTCCGCAACCAATCTTGCAACCCCCCCCCCCACACACACACACACACACAAATGTTTTAACTGTCTCTTTCTGATGTTTGTGATAAGTTGTCTTCGAGCATTCGTCTCTTTCAAAACATTCGGGCTGCTCTTCTTAGCTGTCCAAGGAATTCTAAGCAGTCTTCTGTAAAACCATATCTCCTACGCATCAAGATGTTCGGCCTGTTTATTAATTGTCCAGGCTTCACGGCCGTAATTTAAAACTGGCTCTATATAGCACGCACAAGTCTTTTCCTAACGTCCAATGACATGGATTTATGGCACACAATCTACTTTATTGTATAAAATGAAGTGTTGGTATGTCCTATTATCTTCTTTATCTCTGTGATACATCTTCCGTCGTATGTTATCCATGTGCCTAGGCATTTAAATTTCTCTACGTGTCCTGAAATAACACCTTTCACTTTTATTATATAGTTAGGCACTATTCTTTTCTTGGAAATCACCATTACTTCTGACTTTCCATTATTCAAACTGAAGCCCATTTTATCACTTTTCACGCCCGGCTCTGTAGCATTTTTGGCTAAAACCTGACCGCGACGACCGGGTGACGAACTCCTTGTGGTCCGGGTTCACGCCCTGGGGTAGGCAGAGAAGCCATATTTCTCTCAGATTTACGGATGGAATCAAGACCGAAGGGTTGCGATATCCATAGTACCGAGCCAAAGGGTTAAGAACTCATGGTGTCTAAATATTATTCTACCACCAAGACATCTGTCAACTACTTGTAGTTCTTTCTGACTTGTCGCTATCAAGCATAAGGCAGGTTGTTTATGTTATGGCCACCAACCACAATTCCGTGCATATCCTTGATAAATCTCATTATATATTTACTGAGCAATGAAAACAAATCAGGTAGTAGTTACACATCCCTGTCGTAGTCCCATCTTTATGCTCTGAAATGTTCCCAACTGGCTTTTAATTCTTACAGATGTTGTTTTCATCAAATACATGTTTTTCAAAAACAATTTGTAAATCGTTTGCATTAGTATTTAACTGTCCCAGTAGTTTGACTATGTCTTTATGTTTCACACAATCAAATGCTTTTGTCTAGTCAATGAAGCAAAAGCAAAGATCGTTTAAAAAAAAAAAAACTTCTATAGCGCTTTTTAAAGGAGTCCTGACGATGTATATGCCATTATTTGTACCTTTTCCTTCTACAAATACTTACTGGAAGTAGTGGGTTTCCCCCCCCCCCCAACCATGGGGTCCAGGAACCCACACTAGGAACTGCAGAAATATTTAATAGGCAGGTGCTAGCCAGATCATTGACCGGAGTAAAACATAATAGAACGGAGGCAAAAAAAAAAAAGATTAACCTAACTGTTGAAACATATCTGTCCGCAGATTCTAGAGGTCCGTGTCCCAAAGTAATTTGCTGCCCCAGACATAAGGTGCATGCCAGAGACAACAGAAACTGTGCCCTACCAACGTGTTGCGAAAAGATTTGGAATTGTCCGTCTCCCTGTAACATGTTGACAAATAAAAACCTTTGCCTTTATTGCAGCTGCGTAGTCAAAGCTCCGAACGCAGAAGAAAGACACAAATTTATAAGAGGACTTTTAAAGTTATTTCGAAAGGAAACGGCATCGTAGAAAGCAGTGAAATGCAAAGGGTTGCGGATTCTTCAGTCGCAAAAATGCTTTTATAGCTGCTAAGATCAAGCAGTAGCGTCACGCTGATGAATGCGAGAACCAAAATAATTTGAAATAAATCATCCTGACAAAGCATATGATATTTTTGATTAATTTGTATCTCTGTGCGTGTTTGTGTCTGTGTGCGCGTTTGTGTTTGCGTGTGAGTTATTTATTTCAAAACCGTATTATGTGTTATGTGAATAAGAGTAGCCAGTTTGCTTAGCAACATTAAACGAGAAGTATGACAAGAATGATCTGACGATAATTACGTGTGTTTATCAATATTTCATTGGGCTGATCCCAGTATGGGTTGAGGGGACACATTGTAGGGGAAACAAGAATAGACCGACTTCCTCCCCAGCAAGGATGTTGTAAGCGTCAACTAACTGGTAGCTTTATTCATAGTCGGATTGTATGTGCTTATGAGGCCAGAAACCTACAGTCTACATGCAGATAGTGTGACACAGTCGTGTCTTCACTTCCCCCAAGAAATAGATGTGCCTAGTTCGGACCAAGTGTTTTATGGATATAGATGTAGCTCTCTTCAATCGTATTCAAGAACAAAGCCAGTGATGTAACAATTACACAGGAGCTGGTTTATTCACAATATTGTCAAGTCAAACAGAATGCATCATTTCAATAACCAATAGTACAGGAACACTTCATTATCTTATTACTGGCTATTCGTATGTCTCTCTAAGAGTTCCTTAATCACTCTCTTAGCTAAACTCCAAGTTTAATATATATCTTCTAAAACGAAGTATAGCTCTAGTTTCCCAACTGGTCTCTCCAGCGGTCCCGTCCTAACTGTCCTCTCAAGCGGTTTCGTCCTAACTGTTCTCTCAAGCGGTGCCCTCCTTTCTCGCGTGCGTTCTCAATCACTCCCTGTCATCTTTCTCTGGTGGTCACGTTTGGATAAACGTATCTTCAGTTGGACACGTGCATCGCGTTGCTCATCTCCCTCTGTATCATATGTTTCCATCCTTCACTGTCAGATGTCATGGTTTTACCATGATAACCGCACTCAATTCAACTCTGGTCATCGTGCAGATGTTCTGTATCGCTGGCCAGGCCAGCTTTCTAATCACCCATTTCTGTCATGTAACACAGTGATGGATTAGTATGCCTTGTTGGTGGTCTGAAATGTATGCTTTGTTCATTTTAACTCCTTTTGCCTATATTTCATTACATTCGCCCCCTACTTTTTTAAAAATGCTTCTTATCTGCATTTTAATCTCTACAAACTACTGTAATTATACCCGCTACCTAACTAGACCTTATATGAAAATCTAGCCCCGTAATGAAAGCATACATCATAACATGTAACATAATACAATTCATGCAGTATAAGGAAAACGTGGCATTCATACAAAAACTAATAGTCAATAATTCGAAAGACGTAAAATAAACGATACAACTCCCTCGTTGTATTAGCATAACAACCTCTGATTCACTAGTTACCCTAATGAATGTGCGGAGTTGTCTGAAGTATAAAGGAATAGTATTTGTATTCCCACTTTATAAATTCAAACCTGATCATTTTTCATGTAAGGCGATGTCTTTATAATCACATCGACAACGGTTACTGAACATCTATACGATTACTAGTTAGATAAAATAAAATAATAAACAACATTATAATGGGTCGTTTTAATTATATAAATGGGTATATATATATATATATATATATATATATATATATATATATATATACAACAAGAAATGACATGCCATGTATCCCCAGTTATCAATAACGTAAAACTCGAAAATGTCATCTCCCCAAGAAATGATGAAAATAGAATCTCTGCGAAAGTCAACATAGACTGAATAATGAAGACTTTTACAGAGTATAAAGAATTCTTATACCGTTAGGTATACTAACTGGAGAGAGTATCTCAGAAACGAACCGTAGCATATACTCGTCGAATGTGCAGTGCCACCTCTGTGCATTTCCAGTTATTTATCTACTGTGATAGTCCACAGCGTTTATTGCTGCTTCCTTTAGAGGTTACTTCCTCTGTTTAATGCATATCGTATCTTCTGTAAAGAAATAGCCGGCGTGTATTCATTTACAAATCATGTCATGCTTTGGACTGGCTTATCGCCAAGTACGTTTCTAACTGTGTACCTCTGTAGAGTCTGGTTAAACATGATAATCTTCTCTAATGACTCAAATCAGTCATGTTTCTGACTGAATGTATAAGAGAGATTTTGTGGCCAGTAACTCTCTTAGCGAACATAAAATATGAAGGTATTGTAATCTTTACCCACAACCGAACGTGTGGATTTTCACTTGTCAGGGAGAGTACAACACGATTATAAGACGTTCATAGTGCAAAACCAAATGTAAAAATTAAATGGTAGGGACAAAAACAACAGCTATATATTTAATATTTTCGGACAAATGACATGTAGACACAACAACAGAATGTGTGTAGTGAGCGCGTTACCTCTGTACACAGCAATATAGCGTACGTAATTTGTAATTAATAAAACTAATAATGTGTTATACACCCTACAATCCCACATTTATTGAACCATTTTACGAGCGATCCCATTTCAGTCAGTCATGGGGGAAGAAAGGGGTGGGGGGGGGGGGGGGGAACGCTGTAATTAATGTATAGATTACTCAGGGTATAAATTCAGTCTAACCCCTGATGATTTCTGTTCGCTATTTGTCAGCCTTTATGCCCATTAGACTCGATATAAAATGAAAGACATTAAAGAATTGGTTATCTTCTACTGGTTCAGTTATAATATCTGTCATTTGTGTCTCGTCAGTCCTACAGCTTCTGTCGATTTCTACCGGTCCAGGTTCAAGATTACCACCTTTGCTTCTACAGACTCTTCCTTCTTCTGTTAGTTTGTCTTCCCCTACGTCTCTGTGCATCTGTAAAACTGATTCCTCTTTTAGATCTGTATGTCTTTTCTTAATCTCAGAAATTCTTGTCTCATGTTTCTTTCTTTTGTAAGACGAATTTTCTACTGCTTTTATTTCTTCTCTTCTACGATCACATGTACCGTTAACTAGTACTTCTGACGGTTTTAATTCTTTCACACTAGACGGAGTATTAGTCCTGGTTCTAACAGCGACTAAAATTCTACGACCCGTTTTGTTAGTGATCCCAATTTCACTATCTGCGTCGTAGTTTTCTGAGAATAAATCCACCTTTATGTTACTAACTACAAACGGTAGTGTATTTATTCCTTCGCCTTCTTCTTCTGTAGGCATCACCTGTCTATAAGACATCCTGCTGATTTCTTTCTTTAATTGTCCCTACCCTCTCTACTTTCCTATGTGTGCTATTGCTATCTAGCCTTTTTACTTCTACCGCGTTTAATTCCCATAACCACTCCATTGCCAAACAAGCCTCTTTATCTTCTTTTTGTTCCGACTTAACTTTAGTCGGTATTAACTTCTTACGTGTTTCTATGTTCCCTTCTTCTTTGAAGTATTTACCCTGTGTCCCGTTTACAGTTACAGCATTTACTTCTTAAACGTAATTTTTACAAAACCTTACCCTGTTATTCCTGTCGTTAAACCCTCCTAGCTTGTATTCACTGACTTGTGAGGGGTAGGACATGTTTCTAAAATTACGGTTTAATGCCTGGAAATCGTTCTGCCGCGCATATTTAGCTACTACTCTATTTTTCAACTTTTCTTCTAATCTGTTTGTCTCGTCATCAGCAGCGCACGTGCTTTTATTACCTGCCTGCCATAATCCGTTATAGTTTCTGACCTCCCGATTATTTCCGAAGTTTTGTAATCTTATATTCTTATTATAGCCTAATTTTCTTAACCTGTCTCTTTTGAATTTGTTGGCTTGATTATGGGTCGTACCGTGGGCCCTGTAATCTTGATTAGTGCTCATTGATCCTAACCTCCAATGACATGGATTTATGGCACGAAATGTTCTTTATTGTAAAAAAAAAATGGAGTTTTGGCATGTCCTATTATCTTCTTTATCTCTGTGATACATCTTTCATAGTAAATTATCCATGTGCCTAGACATTTAAATTTCTCTACGTGTCATACAATAACACTTTTGACTTTTATTATATAGTTAGGCAATATTCTTTTTGTGTGTGTTAAATTACCATTACTTCTGTCTTTCCATTATTCAAACTGAGACAACGTATTTCTAACTTTCTACCCCCAAAGTATCTGTA
Source organism: Candidula unifasciata (assembly GCA_905116865.2). NCBI lineage: Eukaryota > Metazoa > Mollusca > Gastropoda > Stylommatophora > Geomitridae > Candidula > Candidula unifasciata. The sequence goes on from CAJHNH020004003.1 coordinate 43,094, forward strand.
AATTCCTGTAGTTCTTTTTGACTTGTCGCTAGGGTTGCGATATCCATAGTACTGAGCCAAAAAACTCATGGTTTCTGGATATTTAAAAAAAAAAAAAAATCACTTTCTACCACCAAGATATCTGTAAACTCTTGTGGTTCTGACTTGTCGCTATCAAGACGATGTCATCAGCATAACGCAGGTTGTTTATTTTATGGCCACCACCACAACACGAAACCACAATTCCGTACTAATCCCTTGTGATCTCATTATATATTTACTGTACAATGAAAACAAATCTAGTAGTATGCAGACACATCCTTGTCGTAGTACCTTCTTTATGACATCTGACAGTTCCCAACTGAAACATTCTTACGAGTGCCCGTTTTCAGCAATCCATGCTCTTTATAATTTGTAAATCTTTTGCAAAAGTATTTAACTTGTCCAATAGTTTGATTGTGTCATGTTTCTCACAATCAAAAGCTTTCGTATAGTCAATGAAGCATAGGCCAAGCGGTAAAAAAAAAATGTCCTAACGATGTATATGCCATTATGTGTACCTTTTCCGTCTACAAATCCACACTGTTCTTCAGTAATTTTGGGAAAGAATTCACATTTTAAACTGCTTTGGTTTCTTGGGCAGAGCAAAAAATGTAGATTTTAATAGGCAATTAGGAATGTTATCCTGAAAATATATTTCTGGTCTATTACCGTCATACTGATCCCCCAAGTACTCAGTTACATCTTTTAACTATGTGAATTTGTCCCATTTCTATTTCACCTTTACTCAATTTTAATACTCAGTTACATCTTTTAACTATGTGAATTTGTCCCATTTCTATTTCACCTTTACTCAATTTTAAACATCCACTGATGTTTCATCTTTTCTCGCCTGGTAATATTTTTATCTGTTCAAGTCAAAGAACCTTTTCCATGTCTTTCGCTGTCATAGAAAATAAAGTGTTCATATACTATGCTTATTGTATAGACGGACTGGCACTGAGTGGTTGATGTGGTCAGCATCACGCCGGCCGCCTTTACTTCCAGGACTAACGCTAGCACCTATTTATGCAGCATCAACCTGGTGTCAGAAGTAATTTTTGAATGTCAAACAAGCAACAACAACAAAAAAAAAACAAAAAAAATCATTGAAATAATATGAAGTGTTCAAACAGATACTTAGCCTGGCTCTCTAACGTAGCTGGCTAAACCGGATTGCGCGGTGACTGGGTGACGAACTCCTTGTAGTCCGGGTTCACTCCCGGGGGTACGCAGAAAAGCCACATTTCTAACAGATTTACTGTATTTACAATTGAATCAAGGCCGAAAGGTTGCAATATCCACGATACCGAGCCTAAAAGTTAACAACTCATGGCTTCTGGATACTAAAACAAAACAAACAAACAAACAGATACTTAAGAAGAGGATGTCTTTACATGACGTAAATGGGAGTGGGAGGAGGTGGGCCCTGGCCTTTCTACAAAATTGTTGAGCGGACACAGCCTTCCATAAAATAACTGTGGTCAGTCCTCGCGTGCTTGAGCGTTCAAGTTTCGGCACCTTTGATTCTGCGCATATTCAACACCACCTGCTGAAAGTCTTTTGTATAGTCTGCTGAAGCATAGGCCAAGCGATTAAAAAAACACCACGTAACGATGTTTACCTGCTAATACCACGTGACTTGGTTTACCTGCTAACACCACGTCATCACAACAAAATAGGCTCAGATTAATTAGAATATTGGGAAAGAATTCACATTTTAAACTGCTTTGGTTTCTTGGGCAGAGCAAAAAATTTAGATTTTAATAGGCAATTAGGAATGTTATCCTGAAAATACATTTCTGGTCTATTACCGTCATACTGATGACCCAAGTGCTCAGTTACATCTTTTAACTATTTCTATTTCAACTTTACTCAGTTTTAAACAT